>CM019743.1:16701627-16771147 GCA_009761775.1 Ficus carica
AAACAATTACTTAAATAAATAGTCGGAAATTTTTTTTTATAAAAATATTGTTAATCAAAAAAAAATATACATTAACATTGGTCGATCCCTATTTTAACATGATCAATCAATCAATAATTAGATTAGTATTCTAAAAAAGATTATTTTCTTAATTTACAAAACTATCGTATATTTTCCTAGATAATGTACTTCTCTACTTTTTTTTTTTTATTCGCAAAGTAAACAGCCCGAGCTCATGATAACTTTTGTTTAAATACTAATAATCCTCTAAGTACTAGGGGAGGGGTCCACTAAGCTGACTTAATTGTATATCAACTTATTTGTTTTAAGTAGTCAACTAAAATTTCACTTAAATAAAAATTATGTGCTGGCGAAGTCGGCACAAAAATACTATAAAAACATCTCAACAAGGGCACTGGTATATGTCATTTCTTTTTATGGAAATATATACAATATAATTATAGCACTAATACATAATGATAAATTATAGAGCACTAGTTAGTTATAGTGTGTGGTTATATATTATATGATTGTATAGCAAATCGGCTTAAAAGTCGGTGGTTTATACAAATATATTTATTGAGTAGTGTTCCCAATTACTTCAGTCTACATGCCTTTGACACTCCAATAATTTATTATTTTTATCCAAAATCTAATTATTTATTGGACATTTCAATAAATTTGTCTATATGTCTTTGATTTTTTTTTATTATCCAAAACTAATTTATTTATTGGACATTATCAAAAAGATATATATATATATATATATATATATATTGGACATTGAGATGTGGTGCTGGCTTAGTCTCCATTTTGGATGTCGGTAATATAATTTTGTGCTGGCTAGTGATCATTTCCCTACTTCTCTTAATTATGGTTGATCTCTATAGGAATTTTCTAGATTGGTTTTCGGCCTTCTGATTAAACATATCATTTATAAGCAAATAAATTAATTTTAATATTAATATAAATAAAGGTATCATTTATTTGACTTAGTTTCCATTTATTTGTCATTATTGTTCGTAGTTCTTTCCTCTTTTATTTTTTTTTATTTTTTTTTTTTTGGTTTGCTTAGGCTTTGTAATAAAGGTACTTTTACCGAGATTTATTTATAAAATTGTTCAGTGTTTGCATGTGTTTTTTGTTCACTGAATTTAGTTACTTCGGATTATTATTATATATTTTCAACAATTTTTTGAATATTTTTATGTATTACGAGGAAAGACGGTCTTTTTGAAAGGATCTTGTTTATATGTATGTGTTGTGTCTGTATGTGAAAGATTAAATTTTTAAAAAAAAAGTTAATTGCTCATTTAGTTCTTAAATTTTTAAGTTTGTATAATTTTGCATTCTATCCAAAAATTAACATAAAAGTTATGTAATAATATTTTAATAATTCAGGGATATTTAGTAATGAAAAAAAGATTAGAGATAAAAGTTATACAAACTTAAAAATTTATTGAGCAATCTAATAATTTATCAAAAAAGAGTTAACAAAAATAGAAATAAAAACAGAGGCAGGTGGATGACAAAGCGGACATATTATAGTAGGACAAATGGTAAAACTTTGTTCGCGTAAAGGTCAATGGTGACATATATTCAAACATATGTATAGACGCCAGTTGTCGTTTACTAGTACAGACGCCAGTTGTCGTTTTCAAAAGTGTAGTGCCTTCGCATGTCTCTTTTAGAATCACATGCCCTTGAATGGTAATATCCTAGAATAACTAGTAAACGACAACTAGCGTCTATACTCTCTTAGGGCCCGGTTTGGGAATTTTTAGAAACATAATTTTTGAGGTTAATTTAGAAATATGTGTTTAGTTAAAATATGAATTGAAAATGAATTGTGATTTAGAAAATAGAATAAAAAATTAAAATGTGTTCAGAAAAAAAATATATGCAAAATGAATATTGTTTCAT
Organism: Ficus carica; assembly: GCA_009761775.1. Lineage (NCBI taxonomy): Eukaryota > Viridiplantae > Streptophyta > Magnoliopsida > Rosales > Moraceae > Ficus > Ficus carica. The sequence continues at coordinate 16,703,551 of CM019743.1, forward strand.
TCATCTCATAGTTGTGAACATTTTGAAACAAAAATCATCACATTTCGATTTGAAATAAGATAGTTATGGACTTTTAAAATAGAAGTGAATTATAAATTTAAAAGTTTCAGAGTTACGCGCAAAACACCATGTGGAGACATTACCTCACAGGGCCTTAGTCACACACACAAGATATAAATACAATATATGAGAATGTCTCTTATATGATACCACATAATACGGTATTTATTACTTTTTATTTAGAACTTAAGAGAATTTGTTGATTTACGTGTAATTTTTTCTTTAGATTTTGCTCCATAATACTTGTAAAAGATTCATATTATTATTACAAAAATGTTAAATTTGAAACAAATTACGTTTATATATGCGTGTGTGTGTGTGTGTGTATTAAAGAAGGTGTTGCGAAAAGGATTCCTCTTAGCCCATATTTAAAGCAAGGAACAAGTTGCTCTAGATGGGGTTGCTTTCACAAAAAATGAGGTTGATAACATTTGACTTTGTGTTGTTGACCCGTAAGTTAGAAGCTTTGGTGCAAGAATTTGATTCGCATAATTTAACGATAATTTTATTCTTCATAAGATGTAGAATTTAAATATTCTCATTTTTAAGTTAAATAAAAAATAAATAAAAAATCCCACCCACTTGTTTAGCCTAATTATTAAAATAAGCTTAATGATTTAAAAAAATAATATGTCAAAAAATTATTGCATATTAGATTGGTTGTAAAAATCATGGATGTTATCCATAGCAGATATGCAAAAGCTCATCAATAGAATTGTAAAGGACTTAATTCAACTTTACTTAGGAGATAAGCTTAGTATCACATCCATTAAGAAGAAAGAAAGAAAGAAAGAAAGAAAGAAAATAGGATTATAGAGTACCAAGTTTGGAATTCATCCTATGATTAAAAGAAAGAAACGTATTCCAACCGTTCAATCATTGTATTAATTTTAAATTAAATAGATTGTTAAGAACTTAAAAATTAGAGTTTTATTTCTCTTTTTCTGTTCCATAAAAGTAGGTTCCTTTTAAGGAGTTCCTCACAAGACATTTGTGTATGGTGAGAGGGAAAGAAAATAGTTCAGGAAGAAAGGTATAAAACAGAGGTGAAAATTGAAGAGTAAAGAACGATTTTTTTTTTTTTTTCTGGTGTATTATATTTGGTATGAACTTCCGACTTTAATTCCTTCATATTTTAGTAGAGTTATTGGAAATTCATGGGTCAATCTTTTTCCTACTAACTTTTTTTCTTTTTTCAAATAAATATAAGTATCAAAATTCGTGTACTAATCTCACTATTATATTCATTCCATCCATCCAACCAAACAAGTTCTTTCAGCGAAAAAAAAAAAAAGATTTGATTCACAAATTAGCAAAAAGATTAAACTACTACCAAACATGTGAAGGAGTCTATTCATCCAACAGAGCCTCGTAACCTATACTATATGTATATATGGAAGTAACCATCCATAGTGATATATATATATATATATATGTACGTGTGTGTATATGTATACAATTATATAACGTGTGTGTTTATATTTGTATAACGATATAAAATGTCAAGACAAAAGCCAGAAAGAAAATGAAAGGGAATGTGCAAAATCTAATCTTAAAACAAAAGCTATTGCTTTCATTATGCAATTATTTGTTCCCATATGCCCTTAAATTGCTTACAGTTGTTTTCCTCATTTTATGCACGTAACTATCACTATTATTTCCAATTATAAAAGTTTGATACTAATTTGTCAAACACGAAAGAAAAGTTAAGGGTATGATTATGTAAAAAAAAAAAAAAATACAACAAAAAAAAAAAAAATGTTTAGAGGAGTCGCGTGTGACTGTGGCCGCCAATGGGTTTGGATAATAAGATCAAAAGGCAAATGTGGCCAAATATGTATCGCTTGGTGTTTGAGTTGAGTTTGAGATGAGATTGAATTTTTAAGTTTGAGTTGAGTTGAATTTTTAAAAAGTAATTATAAATTTTGTTGACTTTTTAGAAAAAGACAAAAATTGAGATAAAAAATTTGAGTTGAGTTTGAGTTAAACTCATTCACCAAACATAGACTAAGTTAGTTAAAACCGCCGCCATATAAGGAAAGCTGTCGTGTGAATACAGACTAATCCTCACCCACTAAAAAAAAAAAGAAAAAAGAAAAAGTATATATATAAAAATAGGTAAAACTATGGTAAAACCCATTTATACCCTATCGATAGAGCTCCCGTTAAGATATAATCGAACGGCTGAAATATTATTGTGATAATAATTATAATACACATTACCTCATATCAGTATAGATTAATAAATTAAAAATTAAAAAAAGATCACCCTTTCCCCGACGCCGGTGACGGACCCCCCTCCACCGAGCCAGATCTGCCTTGCCTCCCCCCCACATCGGCGTCGACCAAGTCCCCCCCCTCCCCCCGTGTCTGTCAATGGCGAACCAACACCTAACCCTAATTGGACCTACGAACTCGGCGACGGCCCCCTGCTGCGACCCAGGCCCCCCTCTTGTTGGTTGACGAGCCCCCCACGCAACCCAGGAGCCCCTTCTGCCGGCGACAAGCCCCTGCTGCGACCCATGAGCACCCCCCCACAGTGACCTAATCTGCGCCCTCCCAACGTACTGCCAGAGCTAGGCCCCCCGCCCCCTGAAACCCACACAATTGCCCCCCACTCCGGTGAGCTTCCGCTGTTCGAGGACGGCGAAATCACCTCCCCCCGGCAACCTTCCACCCACCGGTGATGGTGACCTTCATGAGGATGGGGAGCGGCAGGAGAAGAGAGAGAGGGGGGAGAGAGAGAGAGTTTTTTTTTTTTCTTTTTTTAAGGAAAAATAAAGAGGAAATATGGCGTATTCAATCTCAAATTTGCACAAAATTACAGTCATAGATTTTAAAAACAATTTAATAATAGCATTTAAATGAGTAACTACTGACAGTGCTCCTTAAATAAGCTCTACCACAGATTTTCCCGATAAAATGTGATGTCAAATAGAATTGTTTTTATTTCTGTTGGGAGAAATAGTATATCGATATCCTCAAGGTTCCAACAAATTAAACTTGTACTGAAAAAATGTGAAACAAATTAAATTGATAAATAGTTTTTTTTTTTTTTTAAGAAAAAGTAACGAAAATTTTTTGCTAGAAACATTGAAACACCAAAACAAATTATTTCTATTTTAAAAGGCATATATATTTTTTTATAAACTTAAAAACATATTTTTATACCATCAAATTTACTCAAATCCATATGTTAGACCACAAATATTCTTAAGGGAAAGTCTGTGATAAAATCCTTTTTATATACTCTATTGGTAGAGTTTATTTTTAAATCGTTTATATCTGATTGAACAGATGAAATATTACTTGTGTATGAAAATTAGAATGGACCTTACCACATAATAGTAAAGTCTAAAAAAATTTTAAAAATAATAATAAAAAGAAATTGAAAAAAAACCTTATGGGAGGGCGCCAACTTGACGTTGGGGTGTCGGGGGGAGGGGGCGTCGCCTGAGGTTAGTTGGGAGGGGGGGGGGGGGGGGGGGGGGAGGGGGTTGGACTTGTCGATGCGGGGGGTGGGGTTGCGCCGACCAGATTGGGTCATCAACATTGGGGAGGAAGGGGGGGTGGGCTATCACCGTTTGGTGGGGGGATGGGCTCATCGCCTTTTGGTGGGGGACTGGGTCGACGCGGGTGTGGGGGGGGGGGGGGGGGAGCGGGGGTCCGCCGCCGACGTCGGGGAAGGGGCTGGCCTTTTTTTTTAAGATTTCTTTATTATTATTAATTTTTATTTATTAATCTAGATACTAATATGTGGTAAGATGTATTATAATTATACACAAATAACATTTCAACTGTTCGATTACATCTTAACAGTTTAAAAATTAACTATATCGATTGGGTATATAAATGATTTACCACAGACTCTCCTCTGTTTTTCTACTATTTCTATTTTTGTTTTTCTGATTTTTTTTTCTTTTTAAGCTCTTTATGATTTTATTTTCTGTTTTTTCTACTTTTTCCTTTTTTTTTTTTTTTGAATTTTTCTTTTTATATTTTAATAATATCTTGTAATACAGTTCTTTATATGATATTATTTTTTTAGGGACTTTTTATTTTTTATTTTACTTTTGGCAAGAAGAGAGAAGGAGAAGTCTTAAGAAAAAAAAAAAAAAAACATATATATATATATATAAAAGAAATTCCATAAAAATACAGAGTAACGAAAAGAAGGTAAGAGCAGAGGAAGAAGAAATATTGTAAGAACAATTGCAGAGAGAGAGAGAGAGAGAGGGAAGAATAAAAAATGGCGGAGAATGATATAGAGATAGAGGGGCTAGAGAGAGAAGGATCAGGATTGTCGGAAACGAAATTGTCTTTCAAAGAGCCTCTTCTCAGAAGCAGAACCAACCAAACCTCTCAGATTGCCATTGTTGGTGCCAATGTCTGCCCAATCGAGAGTCTCGATTACGAGTATGCCCTGTTCTTCTTCATCTCTCTATCTCCCCTCCGATTCTTTTCGTGTTCGTAAAAACATCGGATTCTGTTTGGTTCCCATGAAAATGGAGGGAAAATCTTATTAAGATTTTGATTCTTTTTTTCGTATTTGTTGTTCTATGTAATTTAGTTTTGTTCGCCAGAAAATGAAGGAAAAAAAAAAAAAGGATGGTGAATATATTGTTCATGCTTTAATAATTTTTTTTTAAATCCTCATTTTGGGTTTTTATCATGTAGTTATCTTTTTTCCCCCCTCTAAATCTTCAATCCTTTTAATTTTAAAATGAATTTATAGATTCTTTAACATTGTTCTTATTTTATAGTAATGATTTTTTTTTTTCCTGATGATGATAAGTATCTGCATGCACTTTGATCTGAAAATGGCTAGATAGTTAGCTGCTTCCAGGTTTTATTTATTTATTTATTTTTTCTTGTTAAATATATCAAAACAATAATTTCATTTAACCAGACAAATACATATGTTCATACAGACATGTTTATATATATATATATAGAGAGAGAGAGAGAGAGAGAGAGAGACATGCATACACTTTTTGTTAAAAATATTTAGTTAGTTATTAGTTTCCTTATTTTTCTCATTATTTCCGGATTTGTTATCTTGGGATTAATTAGGTTGTTTAAATTTTAAATTTTATTTTTTCTCTCTCTAAAGTTAGTTAGGATATCTAGAGAGGGAAGCTTCTATTTATATGTTTAATCTTTATGATATTAATTAAGGAATTATTCAGTTTTTTATCCTTCCAAACTACACTTTTTGATAAGTTGATTTGTTCATATATAGGTGTTTGTACATATATATGTTGTAGTATATGTGTACATATTTATCTATATGCACATATGTGCATATAGGTGTTGCATATAGGTGTTTTCATGTTTGTTTGCTATGCTTCCGTATATAATGTACATGTACATATATAAGCTGTATATAGGTGTACATATTTATATACTGTATATATGTGCAAGTATACGAAGAGTGTTTCTGTACATAATGTACTATATCGGTTGCCTGGTTTATTTTCTTCCCCGTTATTCTTTTATTGGTTTTACCTCTATGACTTGCCCTTCGAGAATCATCTTCTTCTTCTTCTTTTTTTAGTGGAATTTGGACTAATAGATTAGCCCTGTTTGAATCATAGATTTGAAAAGTAAGTTCAATAGTAATTCAGATTTTTGCAAGAGAAAATACTGTAAAACAAGACGGAGTGCTCAACAAGCTATAAGTTTGCTGTTATCCAATTGACAATGGCTCCTTAACATGTTGCACATGAATCTAACTGTAGAATCCATATTGGCTATAAAACTTGGTATTCTTATAGAGGTTGTGGTTCAATGTCACGCGATGGATGATGTCTATGTAGAGAAATTAACTAACTGTGCTACGATCTAGAATATCGAAAATGACAAGGAAAAACGAGAAAAAAAAAAAAAAAAAAAAACAGAGAAATAAATTCATCATTGAAGTGATGAAGTATCCTGTTGTAGTGAATTTTTTCTTTATTTTTTTTATGGGATTCTGCGTTTTATTGAAAATTTTTGTTAGTAAGTATATATATTTTCTAACTTAATTGTGTTCTTTTTTTGTGTATTTTTGCTAGGATTGTTGAGAATGATCTCTTTAAGCAGGACTGGAGATCCAGGAAAAAAGTTGAGATATTTCAGTATGTTGTCCTTAAATGGACACTAGCACTTCTAATTGGGTTATGTACTGGCCTTGTCGGTTTTTTTAATAACATCGCTGTTGAGAACATAGCCGGCTTCAAACTTCTTCTCACGAACAATCTCATGCTTCAGGAAAAGTAAGCCTGATTGCTACCGCTTGAAATTTTTTTAGTTGTCATGAATGTTGTCTAGTTGTCAATACAATAAAACCTTTTTCAGTTGACCGTTTTGCTAGGGACAATACATTGTTCATTTCCATAATGAATCTTTTCAATAGCAGGATAAGTTTTGATGTTTTGCCTCGTTTACTTGAGAATACCTTGAATTGCTGATTCATTTTGAGTTTATTTCTAAAATACATCGATATAAGTTTTTAGCCTTAGACGGGCTATATTATACATTTCAAATTCAAGTCATGGACAAACTATGTTTGGGAATATAGTAGTACTTGTACCTTTTCAAATAAACATGTCAAGAGTACCCGGTTGTATTCACTATCCTGGTACCTTACTTGACAGTTCTATTTCCTGTTTTCGACATTTTTTTCCCTTTTTTTTTTTTTGGTTTGGGTGTGCGTGTGTGTGCGTGGATGGATTGCCTTACTTATAAGCTTGTAGAGCTTTGGAGTAAGTATCGTGTTTAACTCCAGTGCAGGTATTTTCAGGCATTTACTGCTTATGTTGGTTGGAACTTGGTGTTGGCTGCTGCTGCCGCAGTCCTTTGTGCTTACATAGCCCCTGCAGCGGCAGGTTCCGGAATACCTGAGGTGAAAGCTTACCTTAACGGTATAGATGCTCATTCTATATTGGCTCCAACTACTCTCTTTGTAAAGGTGAATTACAACCTGAAACTGTCTATTTTTCTGGACATAAAGTTGCCAAGGCACATGGGGCACCGAAAGATGGTGGCCTGAAACCGATAACGAATTTAAAGAGCTTGTGATTACATATTCTTGGCAGATTTTTGGTTCCAGTCTTGGCGTGGCAGGTGGGTTTGTAGTGGGTAAGGAAGGACCTATGGTGCACACTGGCTCTTGCATAGCCTCGTTGCTCGGTCAGGGTGGTTCTCGCAAGTACCATTTGACGTGGAAATGGCTTAGATACTTCAAAAATGACAGAGACCGGCGTGATTTGATTACCTGTGGTGCTGCTGCTGGTGTTGCAGCTGCATTCCGTGCCCCTGTTGGTGGGGTCCTCTTTGCACTTGAAGAGGCTGCTTCATGGTCTCTCTCTCTCTCTCTCCATAACTAAATGTATCTAGATACGCGTAGCGCAGGCACACATTTATGTATGCATGTATCGGGTTTTAGTTGTGAAGCCCACTTTTATCTAGCATGTGACTAGCAATATCCTTTGGTTGTTTGTTGCTTCTCTCATAATATTTAGATTTTATGCTCTCCGCTTTCTATTCTAAAGTAATCTGCATATACTGTAGGTGGAGAAGTGCTCTTCTTTGGAGGACATTTTTTACAACGGCTGTTGTAGCGGTGGTGTTGAGAAGTTTCATGGGAATTTGCAAAGGTGGTAAGTGTGGATTATTTGGGGAAGGAGGTCTGATCATGTTCGATGTCAATTCAACAAAAGCAGCTTATAGCACCGCGGATCTATTGGCAGTTATTTTCCTCGGAGTCATTGGAGGCGTTTTAGGAAGCCTTTACAACTTTTTGTTGACAAAGTGCTCCGTGCTTATAGCATCATTAACGAGTATGGCTCAACCTTTCTCTATTGCTTTTGTTTGTCACGTGTTATCCCCTAACAAACATTAAGATAAACATATATATACCCGCATTTTTGCTCCTCTTGCTCTTTACCATCAGAAATGCTGTATTCAAGATTCACTGTCACCTATTAATTAAAACGATCAACCGTCCTTAATTCTCAGTGATGAATACTTAATTACGCCTTCGCTGTAGTTCGCTAACCTTAAAAATTTAATATAAAAAAATTTGCTGGAGTTTTTGCTGTTGCTGACTATTGTGAATGAATTGCAGGAGAGGTCCGACCTTTAAAATTCTTCTCGTCTTGACCATTTCCATCTTGACCTCCTGTTGCTCTTATGGGCTTCCGTGGCTTTCACAATGCACTCCATGTCCCCCTTACCTTGGGGATCAGTGCCCCACCGTAGGTCGCTCCGGTAACTACAAGAATTTCCAGTGTGCGCCTAACCACTACAATGACCTCGCCTCCCTATTTTTCAATACCAACGATGATGCTATCCGTAACCTATTTAGCAGCTCTGAAAAGGAATTTCACCTTAGCACTCTTTTAGTTTTCTTTGTTGCGATCTATTTTCTTGGCATAATCACCTATGGCATTGCTGTTCCCTCGGGGCTTTTCATCCCTGTTATACTTGCTGGGGCCTCTTATGGGCGCCTTGTCGGCACTTTTGTTGGCTCTGTCTCCGATCTTGATACGGGTCTCTTTGCCCTTCTTGGAGCTGCATCTTTCCTTGGTGGCACCATGAGAATGACAGTTTCTCTGTGTATCATACTTCTTGAGCTTACGAATAATCTGTTGATGCTCCCATTGATGATGCTTGTTCTCCTTATCTCGAAAACCGTGGCGGATTGTTTCAACAAGGGTGTGTACGACCAAATTTTGGTATTGAAGGGGCTGCCTTACATGGAAGCACATGCAGAACCCTACATGCGAAATTTGGTTGCTAGTGATGTGGTCTCTGGTCCGCTAATCACGTTTTCTGGGGTTGAGAAAGTGGGGAATATAATGCATGCTTTGAAGATTACAATGCACAATGGGTTTCCTGTGATTGACGAGCCTCCTTTCTCAGACGCGCCGGAGTTGTGCGGTCTTGTTCTGAGGTCGCATTTGCTCGTGCTGCTTAAAGGAAAGAGGTTTTCGAAACGGAGGGTGACGACAGGATCACAAATTATGAGGATGTTCAAGGCGCATGATTTTGCTAAGGCTGGATTGGGTAAGGGGATAAAACTAGAGGACTTGGACATCACAGAGGAAGAAATGGAGATGTACGTCGATCTCCATCCCATTACTAATGCTTCCCCATACACCGTGGTCGAAACAATGTCTCTTGCCAAAGCTGCTATTCTCTTTCGGGAACTTGGCCTCAGGCACTTGTTGGTGGTCCCGAAGACACCAGGGGTAAGACTCTCGATCTCTTTTATCTTCAAGTCTCATCTCTTTCGCACAACACACACGTCCACCGAAATGTACGTCGAATGTAGCGAAGACTAAATCCGGGTTATTGTTCTCCCTGATTTGGCTTGAACTTTTTTAATGAAATGCTGAACTTGCAGAGGCCTCCGATCGTTGGAATCTTGACGCGGCATGACTTCATGCCGGAGCACGTTTTGGGACTCTATCCACACTTTGCTACCCGCCACAGAAGTAGAGGAGGCTATCAACCTAAGCAATTTTAACAATGGTGATATTTAATCGTATTTTTATTGTATCAACACAAAGCTACATTCCGAATTTTTATTATCAATGTTAACATATCGATTTTGAGCAAAATTTATCGGTCTAGAGAACCGTTGTTTATGAAAACCGAAAAGTGCCATCCATTGTTCATCCATGTTACCGTCTTTTCTTTTACCTTTTTTTTTTTTTTTTATAGAGCTAATGACATAGAATTTCATTAGCTAAATCCATATAATTCAGTTTCCAATTTCTAATTTTTGTTTCCATTCAATTTCATTGACTAATCTCTGCACATGGCTCTTGGAGAATTGTATATTCTCCAAAACTTGGTTATGTAAATATTTTCTTTCTTTTTCTTTCTTTTTTTCCCTTTCTTTCATGATTTCATGTCACAAGTGTTATATTTCATTATATATCCTCTCATCTCCTCTTTTCATTTTTACCTGGTACCAAACATGGCCTTAATTATTTTATTGTATTTTTTCATGGAAACAAAGGGCTAACAAAGGTAAATATGCGAATAGTAAGCCAATGACTTGACCAAGAGTTTGGAGATGTTAGGTAAATCAATCGAACCATTCTTATAGCTTAAATAATAAGAAGTTTCTATAGTACACTATCTGTTGGAATTGTTCATTGGATTAATTTTTTAATTTTTTAATAATTTAATTTATGAATGTCCAATTTTATAAATTATTGTAATGTAGAAATTCTGTAAACTATCACTCCGGTGTAGAAATTCCGTAAACAGTAAGCTGGCAAAAAAATTTGTTGACAAAAACCAATATTAGTTAAAAGATGCCAAAAAAGGGGAAAAGGAAAAGAAAATATAGGAAAGCGGAGTAACTAACATATGCCAGGTGTATATAACTATGCTATAAGTTCAGGGATATCGATGCAACTTATTTATGCTAAATATGTTGATAACGTGATATCATTTTTTTTTTTTTTTTTGTATTCACAAAAATAAGAACAAACATATAATCCTATAAGACAGATTGACCACAAGAACTTTCACGAGTAGAAATCTTGCAATACATATAAGCCGCTAGAAGTTCTCCTTGATATTCTTTCAATTTTAGCAAAACAACCCCAAATTTTGTTTCTTTATTTTTTTCTGTTTTGTTTTGTTTTTTTTCAAATACTAAATTCCGTTTGGTGAAACAGTTTGAGTTGAAATTTTAAAGTTTAAGTTGGTTGACTTTTCAAAAAAGATAAAAATTTAGATGAAAAATTTAAATTTAAAATGTTTAACCAAACAATCCCTTAATAAGGGAGAACCCCAAATTGTAAAAACACTGACAATTAAAAGCTTTCTATTGTGGGAAATTCGTCACCGATAATTTTCACGTGACCCTCACGTGGGTTTCTCCTTTAAAAAGACTTAAATGCCCCAATCCTAAATATATGTGACAAAAATCCCACTAACAAAAAAGGTTGCAGAAACCAAAATCTAGAGGAGAGAGAACTTGGAGAGAGAGAGAGAGAGAGCAGCCGCCGCCAACCCAGCTCTTCCGCCGCGCGAGCTCATCCCTTTCGGAAGACCCTTCCCGCCACAGCCAACTCTCCGTCGTCTTCTCGTAGGCCGTCGACGCCATAGAAACCGTAGAAGCCGTCGGAGACTGTGGTGTAAGGTACTCTCCTAAAGCTTAAACCTTTTTTTCCTTCTGTTCTGTTCGCCGCTCATGAATTTAGCCTCTCTCTCTCTCTCTCTCTCTCTCTCTCTCTACAAACCGACTTTAACCGCACAATCATAGTTCCTCCGAAAAACTTCCTATATTGGTTCTATATTCATTGATACCTTACGATCTACGAACTTTGTATCTGTATTTTTCCCTTTTTTTTTTTTTTTTTTTTTTTTTGTGTGTGAATTTTTTGGCATACAAGTTAATTCTATTCCAAAGTTTCTAGGAAACCAAACTGTTATTTTTTAGTCATAATTATTTAGGATATTTGTTCTTAATTATTTAAGTAATTGAATAAAATCCAAAAAGGGTAGGGATGAATATTTGCGATTTTTTGTGTGCTGGAGAGATTGGATTCTTTGAAAATCCCATTAACGGAGGTCAAGGTTCTCATAACAGTTTGACGTTTCATGTGGGCTTATTTCGTTCTTTGGTTTGTTTTTGTTTTTGTTTTTGAAGTTGGTTTTTAAAGGTTAGAGCTTTATGGGGTCATTGAAGAGGAAGTCAGATGAAAACCCACCTGGGGAAACACCCCAGAAACAGGTTCATAGGGACAACAATGGTTTGATGGCGAGAGTTGACGATGAGCCTGTTGCTTGCTTACACGACGTCTCGTACCCAGAGGGTTATGTTCCTCCTCCTCCTTCTTCTGCCCGAGAAGGTTTGGAGCCTGCCAAAGTCTTTCCTTTCACTCTCGATCCTTTCCAGTCTGAAGCCATCAACTGCCTTGAAAAGGGCGAGTCCGTCATAGTAAGTTTCTTGTTTCATTGTTATTATTATGTCGTTCGGTGATTCTTATAGTTTCCGATAAGATTTTCACATGATTTTTTACATGTTGGGCGTTAAATGTCGTAGTTTAATCCTTAAGGTTTTTAATACTTCGCTTCAGAAAGCGGCTGTTTTTAATTATAGAATGCGTTGCGAAGAATTAAATACATAACATGTTTGCAAAATGGTCAGATACGTATGTATGAAGTAAATCTTTGGGTACTAAATGTCCATTTATTGCCACAGTGACACTGGCAGTCGATATATATTCATATTGAGCTGAGATTCAATTCCGAACATAAGTGGTTTTTAAGTTTACACTCCCTTTTCCCCCCTAAAAAAAGATTTTAGAAATAGAGGGTGGCATGCGTAGCTAATCCTAGGAAGAGAAGGCAATGCAGCTCCTGCAGTATATGGATCCCTCACATAGGATTGTCCAAAGTCTGTATTAGCGGTGGGATTGACTGAAACTCCAGACCTACCTCGGACCTTGTTGAGGGGAACAAGTAACCTTGCTACCTCACCAAATGACTGGCGATTTTTAAGTTTTATATACGTTGCTAGGAAAGTACCTATAAGATTTCAGTGAAGGGGCCTGTGGTTGATCGCAATGTGGAGCACTTTTCAAAATCTCAAAAATTTCCTCTTTGTGAAAAGTTGGATTGATGGTAACAAGTTTCTCTTACTTTTAATTTACCTGCTTACAGAAAAATCTTATTAGATTTAGATAATATTTGGATGCCATAAGTGAATTAGCATGTACTCTCCAACATGTAAAATGTGGATTGTTTTTCTTTTTCCTTTTCTTTGCAAGTGATTCCATTTTTGTTTGTTACTTACTAGGTGTCTGCCCATACATCAGCTGGAAAAACTGTTGTAGCGTTATATGCTATAGCTATGTCTTTGCGAAATAATCAACGTGTCATATACACTTCACCAATCAAGGCATTGAGTAATCAAAAGTTTAGGGAGTTCAAAGAGGAGTTTTCAGATGTTGGATTGATGACAGGGGACGTAACAATTGATCCCAATGCTTCATGCTTGGTAGGCCATTTCGGTTATGTGTATTTTTTTTATTCATTTATTTATTTTTTAACTTTTGCCATACAGTACATCTCATGGACCATAATGTGCACTTGATGTAGGTCATGACCACAGAGATTTGGCGTAGTATGCAATACAAAGGGTCAGAGATAACACGAGAGGTGGCTTGGGTTATCTTTGATGAGGTACATTACATGCGTGATAGGGAAAGAGGTGTGGTTTGGGAGGAGAGCATTGTTATGGCTCCGAAGAATTCTCGATTTGTTTTCCTTTCAGCAACTGTGCCCAATGCAAGGGAATTTGCTGATTGGGTTGCAAAGGTGATTCATCCTTATATGGATTGACTGAATATGCCTTTATTGTGCTCTATGTTAGATTCAGAAGATTGTTTTGGAAATAAACAGTAAAAATGTATGATTAACAAGAGCATTGACAGGAGCAAAGTCATATGGTTCTCTATGATTGCATTATTTTGAAAGAAGTTATATTATTTCTTCTTAAGGAAGCTATTGAACCTTTTCTTTTCTTTGAATGATGTGGTAACTGATATTTGGTGTAATGCAGATTCACAGACAACCATGTCACATTGTTTATACTGATTATAGGCCAACACCTCTTCAACATTATATTTTCCCTGCCGGAGGTGATGGTCTATACTTGGCGGTGGATGAAAATGGAAAATTTCGTGAAGATAGCTTTCAGAAGGCTATAAATGCACTTGTTCCTGCTGGTGAGGGTGAAAAGAAAAAGGAGAATGGAAAGTGGCAGAAAGGCTTGGTAATGGGTCGCCTCGGTGAAGATAGCGACATCTTTAAAATGGTCAAAATGATCATTCAGCGTCAGTATGATCCTGTCATCCTCTTCAGCTTTAGCAAACGAGAATGTGAAACACTTGCAATGCAGGTAAATTTCCCTTTTCATTTCAGTTGAGTTTTTGTCCTCCCAATTCATATTTCAGGTCTATTCTGCATATCATAAGACTCTTCAGTAGGAACAGAGAAAAAAAAAAAAAAATTAGAAAATTGTTCTGGGATATATATTTTATGATTGCATTTTATTAATCTTAAAGGAGTGATGTTGAGAGAATCCTAGGACCATGTTGTATTCATGCTTACAGTATACCGTAGGGATCCCCATTCTTTTCTAACTTCTGATTTTTCTCTCTTTTGAATGCAAAATAGATGGCAAGAATGGATCTAAATGGCGATGGCGAGAAAACAACATAGAAACCATATTCTGGAGTGCCATGGATATGCTTTCTGGCGATGATAAGAAGTTACCTCAGGCAAGTTTCCTTCCTTCTCTTTTCTATCATGTCCACGTTGAGTGAGTGCTATTGTGAAAGTAGTCAATTCATCTTATGCTTGGGAAATCGACTTGCAGGTATTTTACAATTTAGATTTACTACTATAAAATTTTTTAACACAGATACAAAATAAACAAAATAGAATAATTGCCATGCCGAAGAAACTGATCACTGTTGGTATATTTCTTTTTTTTTTTTTTTTTTTTTTTGTGTTATTTATTTTGTTTGTACACAGGTTTCACATATGTTACCTCTCTTAAAGCGTGGAATAGGAGTGCATCATTCGGGCTTGCTCCCTATTTTAAAAGAAGTAATTGAGATATTATTTCAAGAAGGGCTAATTAAGGTTGGTTCTAAATTTCAAATTTGTGGTCCATGTATATTTATTTTATGACTAATGCGCATCATGAACAAAAAAGAAAAAAGCAAGCGTCTTTTTTTTTTTTTTACTTATCATTCAATCTTCTTTTTCTCAGTTCTAGCCTTGTACGGTCCTTTTGTTTTGTTTTGCCACTGTAAATATTGAGACATATTTTATTTCTAGTGTTTGTTTGCTACAGAGACATTTAGTATAGGGTTGAACATGCCTGCAAAAACTGTTGTTTTTACCAACGTCCGTAAGTTTGATGGAGATAAGTTCAGATGGATATCCAGTGGAGAGTATATACAGATGAGTGGCCGTGCTGGTCGTCGAGGTATTGATAAACGTGGAGTATGCATACTTATGGTGGATGAAAAGCTTGAACCATCTACGGCAAAGATGATGCTGAAAGGAAGTGCTGATTGTTTAAACAGGTATTTGCTTCATATAACTTGTTTAAGCAAAAAAATCTGGTACATAGTCTACTAAATTTTTCCGTCTATGATGAGTGCATAACAAAGCATTTTTAACATTGTAAATAGCTTGGGTTTGGGCAATCTTACTTAGCCCAAATCATTCGAATTGAGATATTGTTAAATTAATAACTCCTTTAAATAATCAAAGAAATTAATGACTTGCCAATGATGAAATGTGGTTTTCCCAGGTTTGGCGTTTTTAAAATATGATCACAATGACTTTGTTTTAATTTCTTGGACTTGCGTTTATTTACACTTTTTCCCATTTGTTGTTCCAGTGCCTTCCACTTAAGCTACAACATGCTTTTGAATCAATTGCGCTGTGAAGATGGTGACCCAGAGAATTTGCTCCGTAATTCCTTCTATCAGTTTCAAGCAGATCGTGCCCTTCCTGATCTCGAGGTTTGTTATAGCAGAAGTGAGATGTGTAATATTATTTGTGTTTATGGTCATGAAAATCCACACCTTGATTTAGAATTATTCCAAGAAGCATTTGTAGATATTAGAGCTTGGTTGGTGAAATGTAACAAAGTCTTCTCTTTTTTAGAATCACTTTGAACTGGACAAATTTAGAGAACAAATTGAGGGGCAGAAAAAGATAAGCTGGGGAACAGAGAACACCAGCTGTCAATTTCACGAACCTTATTTTATTTTTCGTTTTGTTATTTTTTCTGCTTTTGCAATTACAAGGGCCATCTTTTCTAATTGTGACTTTAGCCCATCTTATTGATAAATAATATGTTTTCCAATCATGGGTTACTGAGTTCTAGAAGGAAATAGCCCTTTTATTGATAAATAATATGTTTTCCAATCATGGGTTACTAAGTTTTAGAAGGAAATAATATGATTACTTCTCTTAGTTAATCCGAATTGTAGATACAATCGAACTGAACACCCATTTTATCAATGTTATTTTGCAGAGACAAGTAAAGGAATTGGAGATAGAAAGGGATTCAATTATTATTGAGGAAGAAGATAATTTGAAGAACTATTACAATCTTTTACACAATACGAAAGTTTGAAGAAGGATATTCATGATATCATTTTTTCTCCGAAGTACTGCTTGCCTTTTTTGCAATCCGGTAGGCTTGTTTCCATCCAGTGCACTAGGAGTGAGGAAACTTTCTCGTCATTCTCTATCAAGGACCAGGTTACATGGGGGGTGATAATAAATTTCCAAAAGTGAAGACGGCCTCTGAAGGTGAGAACTCTGTCACTTTTAGTTAAATAGTGACTTCTTTGGTGCAGTTTTTGTTTTGTTTTTCTTTTTTAAGTTTTAGATTATATGAGGCAGATGATGCAAGTAGAAAACCGGAAGATTCAAACTTCACAGTGGACGTTCTTACAAGATGTGTGGTGAATAGAGACGTAATTGGGAAGAGAACTGTTAAGATTGTCCCTTTAAAAGAGCCTGGGGAACCTCTTGTTGTTTCTCTTTCCCTTTCTCAGGTGAAGTGAATGGTGCTCTTTTTTCTCTTTTTTATTTTTTATTTTTTTAAACTTACTTGCATATCTATATTTTATAACAGATTAACAGTTTGAGTAGTCTTCGTGTGCACATACTGAATGATCTTTTACCATCGGAAGCTCGAGAGCACACAATGAAAAAGGTTTCAGAAATTCTTTCAAGATTTGGTGAAAAGGGAATTCCCCTACTGGATCCTGAAGATGAGATGAACGTATGCCGTTACTTTTTTTTCCCTTATTCTTCGTCTTGCCTCCCCTTTATCCCCTACTCACATCAATCGGTATCTTATTCCCACCCTGATGTTTTTGGGTTTTACAGATTAAAAGCAGCTCATACCAAAAGGCAGCTCGTAGGATGGAAGCTTTGGAGAGCCTATTTGACAAGCACGAAGTAGCAAAATCTCCTCTTATCGAGCAAAAGCTTAAAGCATTTCACAAGAAGCAAGAGTTGACTGCAAAACTTAAGTCAATTAAGAAAACAATGCGTACTTCCACTGCATTGGCTTTTAAAGATGAACTTAAAGCAAGGAAACGGGTTCTTCGGAGGCTAGGGTAATTGAACTTCTCTACTTTTTTCATTTTACTTGCTCCTTCTAGAGTGATCCACCCGTCTACTATTATGCCCTTTTTTGTTTACTCTGTCAAATTCGGTGTTTAATGTACTTCACAACGTGCTTGTGAACTCGATTATTGTCTGCTAAATGCTAAAATAACATGCGTGATTGAATTTGCTTGCAGATACGTTACGAGTGATGATGTTTTAGAATTGAAGGGAAAGGTTGCTTGCGAATTAGTAGTGCAGACGAGTTGACCCTCACAGAACTAATGTTTTAACGGTGTTCTAAAGGACGTTAAGGTGGAAGAGGTGGTATCTCTCCTCTCTGTTTTGTGTGGCAAGAAAAACTTCAAGATGCATCAAAAACCTCGGAAGAACTTGACTTGCTTTTTGTACGACTACAAGACATAGCTCGGAGAGTTGCTATGTTCAGCTTGAGTGCAAGGTAGAGACAAAAATCTCCTCCAAATACTAAGTAGTGTAGTTGGAATTGCTGCTTATCACGAATTACAGGATAGAACTTATGTCATATCCTCAAGGGTGGTTTTGATTATTGTTTTTCTAATTTCACGACAATTGGTCTAAACGACAATCTAGTAAGCCTTGCTGTAGGCTACCATCTATTCAAGTCATTTTGCTTGCATGTGAGATCAAACTTTAGAGCATCAAATCGTTATGAACCCTCACCTCATGTATTCTCGGTTCTGAGATGTCACGTCTCAAGATGATGACATACAGATAATGATCTTTGCCCAACTTGCTATGACCGAAAGTGACGGGTTTTAGGGTGTCAGTTTTTCTTTTAACTGGAGGATGTGTTGCCTTTTTGCATTTTGTCTCTTTTACTCTCTCTCTCTCTCTCTCTCTCTATCTCTCATTTTTTCGTAAAAAATGTTATATCTCCTCATTTTTCCTGCCATAATCGCAGGTTAAATTGAACGTCGAAGTTTTGTGACCTCGTTTCGACCTGATATCAATGGAGGCTGTATATGCATGGGCAAAGGATCAAAATTTTACGAGATCATGTCAGTTACTCCGGTTTTCGAGGTAGCTTGATCAGGGCAATTAGGAGACTTGAGGAAGTCCTTCAGCAGCTTATACAAGCAGCTAAATCTATTGGAGAACTGAGCTTGAGGCGAAATTCGAGAGGCCGTTTCTAAGATCAAGAGGGACATTGTGTTTGCAGCTTCTTTATATTGTAGTTTGGGCCTGAAAACTAAAATTTCTTTAGGACAGCGCCTCTGGAACGTCAACAAGAGGAAACACGTCGAAACTTATCGGATCGTAGATGGATTGGCCTTTTTTTTTTTTTGGGAGCATACTACAAAGACGATCATGGTCATTCATTTTTTCAGCCTGAGAAGAATAAATTGCGGCTTCAAAGAACAAATTTGTGTAGATAACCATTTTGACTGCAAGAGGGTCGAAGAAGTTTTGTTTCTAACTAGTTTTTTTTTTCTCCGGCTGGAGGTTGGGCAGGCTTGAGATTGCATCAACGAAAGGACTGTTGTACTCTCAAATTCCTCGATCGATATGCCCGGTATGTCGGGTTTTATTTTTCGTTTATTTATGATTTAGTTTAGGGAAATTTTTTTTTTTGAAGACATTATTCTTAGATTGAACTTTAATGGACTGCTTGAGAGGCTGTGGTAATATCAGTTGGTGGGAATGTTTGGTTGTTTAATGTACTATTTAAATTCGAATACTATTTTTTACTCAAATTATTTAAGCAATCATCATCATTGAAATTGTAAATTAATCTCTATCTTTTCTGTTGGTAATATTAAAATTGCAGGCTTTATAATCATTTCATCGGTGAGGTTTTTTTATTTGTATGCTAGAAGTGTTATTTTAACAATGACCGCTGAATTATACATCAATCTTATATTGGTTCTTAATTTTTAATTTTATGTGTTAGATTATCTCGATTTTTTTTAAATTGTTTAAAAGGTCTCTAGGTGGTATTCTGTCAAAAATTGAATGAAAATTAAAAAAGCTCAGATAAAGTGAGTTTTAATTAAAGTTATAATTAGAATTGAATGGTTTTTTAGAAGAAAAGTGTATCTAAAATATATATGATGACATTATATATATTTGCTGAGAGTTTAATTTTCTTTCAAAATAGAGGTAGAATTTCTCTCTAAAAACATTAATTATTATTTATAAATAAAGTTCATGTGATTATAATGTAGTTAATTTTTGTCTAACTTTCATTGAATATTGGAATAGAGACTGTTGGCGAATTCATTTAATTATTTTTTTTTTTTTGTCATATAGTTTTTGTCAACTAGTCTCTAAACTGTGTCATTCTCGTTTGGCTACCGTGTTTGGTGTCATTGAAATTGAGGTATTTTTATTTACCACGAATTCAACTACTTGAGTTGCTGCTTCCATCGAATCCAAAACCGGTGCATCAACATCATGGTTATCCTCGATTATCTTGTGGTGCGTAATAACACACATGGTCATTATATCATGCAATATTTTTTTTTTCCTAAAAAAGTGTTGGTTCTGCAACAATTGCAAACCATGATTGGACGCCAAAATTAAACGGGATATTTTTTTGTTATTTTTTTAAACGGTTATATTTACACCTACAATATTAATAAATACCACCATCTAATAAATGTTTCTAATATAAATATAATAGGTTTATCCTTTGGGCAATTCTTCAATGATGATGGGTAAAAATTTTTGACCACTAGATTACTTTCAACGGCTGAGATGTTATATGCACACAATTTATTGTGCGTCCTACTACATCTGATTATGCCCATGAATAATTACCAAAAAAAAAAAAAGGAGAGAGAGAAAGAGAACCCAAGAGCCATCTCCTCCATCTCCGTCGCCGCCGAGTTTGCTCCGGCTCCGGCGCCGGCTCTTGGTCTCTCGGAGGAAGGAGGTCTCTTCCAAAACCCATCGGCTGGCGAAGAAAATGAGTCGCACGGCCATTGCCTATGATAGTGTAGATCTCGGCTGGCGGGTTGGTCTCCTAAACTTGCCGTCATCGCCACCCACGACTCGTCGCCACTTTACAGATCTCGAACGTCGACAACCTTCCCCGTCACCACCTTCACCGTCGCTTCCACCAACCTTCTCTCCGGATCTCCGCGACATTCAAACTGGTGGCTTCCAGGCGAGGGCTCCCAATGGTGCGACGGCGACGGACGACGATTTTGAATCTGGTTCCACAACAGCGACAGATCTCCGAGCTCGTAACGACAGTGGTGGGCCTGCGATGTAAGCGGTGGCGGCTTGCGCTGAGGGAAGACGAAGAAGCTCGGCGACGGCGGCAATGGCGATGGCGACGTTCGGCTGTCGGAAAGCGGAGGGCGAGGCGGCTTGGGCCCAGATCTTGAGACACAAGTCGTCGACGCTGCAAAGGAGGAGACCCGGTGCTCCTTCTCCGGCGACGAGCGCGGGAGGGCATGTGGCGGTGGGTAGCCGGATTTACTCTTTTTTTTTTTTTTTTTAAATGTTGATAATTATTATCATGTGTGAAATTTCTTTGTAGCATTTGATACTTCTTTTTAATCTCAGCCATTGAAAAGTCATCGATGATTAAATTTTTTTTAGCCATTGAAAAGTCATCTTATGATTAAAAATTTTTTTTACACCATCAATGAGATGAAGGGTAAGTAGCTTTACTCTATAATAGAATTCTCCTTATCCTTCTATAGATATTTTTTATATAATACTATATTACCTCTCTCATACACCCATTTTCATTTTAATTTTAATTTGTTTTATTAAAAATAAATTAACAAATCTAAATAAGGAAAAAAAAATCTTTTTCATCTCAAAAAGATAATATAAAATATCTCTAAATAAAAGAAGGAACAATAAAAAAAATTTGTGGTGACATCACTTCTAATAAAATTACTTAAAATTTAGTCAGTAAAAACAAAGCTGTATAAAAAAAATTTAAAAAAAAAAAACCCTTAATAACAACTTTAAGACAAAGAAAAACTCAAGCACCGTCTAAATAAAAATAAGGACTACCATCCTCCATTAAAATATATGTATTGTAGAATCACATAAACAAACCTAACAATAAAAAATAAATAAAAAGAAGAATTGTTAAAAAAAAAAAACCTACAAAAAATAATTTTCAAATACTAAAAGCAAAGAAAAGAACACATAATAATACCTTTTTACATAATATATCTGTGATATAATAGAGTTTGTTGTTTCCAAACGATACTTTCGTAATAAATAGTTTAGACAATGACCTTTTTATAAATACTACAACATTTCTTTCTCAAGAAAAATAAGTGAGGCACTTATCACTCCAACGTTGGAGCGTTTAAGAGAGTGCATAAATAATTGCTAGTATTCTGAGTCTCATATCTACAAGAATTAACAAACGGAAACTAGCATATAATAAAATATATATATATATACGAACATAACATTACATTTTCGTAGCCCTAAACCAAACTAAGATGAAATAAAAATAAAAAATACTTTTTCCAAATCTCATCACTAATGAGTAATGACCCTTTGGAACTAACAGGAATTTTAAAAACCATTTAACTAAAAAACTCTCAGGCTGGGGTTTCAACTTAAACTGTACTTTTTCATCTCAGTTTTTTGTCTTTTTCTGAAAAAGTTGTCTTTTCTGAAAAGTCAACAAAAATTTTCAACTCAAATTGTACTTTTCACTCAAACTCATTCACCAACGGACCATCAAATTCATTTCTCACTTTCTTTCTTTAAATTCTCATGAAATTCAAACTTTGAAATTTCATAACTTACTAATTTCAAGTCGACATGAGAAGATTTTTGTGTCTAAACGTTCAAAACGACGAGAGAAATGAATCAAGATCTATATCACTTTTTTTTTTCCGAACATATTTCAAAATTTTACACTAATCCATGTATTACAATTTATTTTCAATTCACCACTTTAACAAAACACACATTTCAACCTATAGAACTTCAACTCTAACTATTATTCTAAACAGACCTTAAATCTAATTACAGAAAGAGAACTCTTTGGCTTCAAATGGACTACTGTAAGACATAATTATTCTCTTATTTTATGTGAAAAGAAAGAGAGATGTGTGTGTATAAATATATATAGATATTTCTACTGAACTTCTTGGATGCTATGACAGGGAAAGAAGCAGCGAATAAAGTGCATACCAAAGTTAAGAACGCAGCCAAAAAGTCCACCAGATCTCTCTGTTTAGGCTCAGCAATTTGTGTTGAAACTGGAATTCCATAAACCGGATTTTCCACCAAGTACTGCTGGTAAGACGCATCAAACTCGGGGGCTGCAGGCTCAGCTGGCTCTGCAGCCAAAAGAGTGTCGCCGCCTTCGTCGGGCGCGTACCACGAGGGCGGCAATGGCGGGGCGGAGGGCTCGGCTAGGGAGCATGAGCTGCACCAATGGTTAATAATTGGCGGCAGCAGAGGCGGGGGCGGTGCCGGTGCCGGTCTTGAAGGAGGAGGAGGGGGAGGGGGATAGTAGGGAAGGGGGTGAAAGGCCTTTCTCTTTCTCTTCTTTTTGGACCAGATTTGAGCCTTTTCATGGCTTTAAACATTTTGTGAAATTTGTGAAAGAGGTGTTGCTAGTAGAGAAGAGAGAAGAGATTGCTTAGATATAAAATAGGCATTGGAAATGGCATCTTTGAAATGTTAAAGGTGGGCTTTTTTTTTTTTTTTTTTTTTTTCAAAAAGTTTTACAATTTTGTGTTTTTTTTTCTTTTTTCCTTTTTTTCAAATTTTCAAATCTTGTAGCCGTTGGGCAGCCACAAGAGGACTATTGGCTCTTTTGCTTTAAAAAGGACCTAGATTCATTGGTCCACTTACCATCAATTATTGCTCTCAGCAACGCTAACGCATGAATAAATGCTTCAGTTGTACGATAAACGTTTAGTCAACGTAATATTAATGTTCAAAACATGTTATAATAGTTGTGATAACTAATGTCTTGTTTCATTGAGAATCTTTGTGTCATTTTATTTGGATTGACCATTTAAATATGTTTTGAATTTCGAAGCAAAACATTTGGGATGTCATTTAAATTGTGTTGAAATGGTCCATTTGGCCATTTAAGAATAAAAATAAAATTCAGCTCTTCCTTTTGATTCCATTTGAGTATATATGCAACAGTAGCATTTTAATCTTTTAAGTGGAAAACTTTTTCTCTTCTAAGCATCAAAAATACCATTATTTTTTCATTTCAAATCCTATTAAGACAAATTTTTTTTTTTTCTACGCTTTAAAGTGTAAAGATGAACAAAACCTCATCCATATACCCTGTCAAAATTTTCATGCATATTGAGGTTTTGCAAGTTTGTTAGAACTATTTTGAATATCTAATTAAAGATACATTCAAATACTCTGTTTAAATTGTTCTATTTAGATTGCAAATATCTAAACATTATTTCAATGGCAATTCAAATATTCTACCCAAATGTTTCCATTCCATATATTTCTATTCGAGTGATAAACCAACAGATATTGAATTTTTTGGTTATATCATTTCAACATGTGTATAAATATAAACAGGCAAAGCATCACAAACTTAATAAGGAGAAAGAGATATAGTAGAAGTTAAAAGAAGTAAATAGCATACTTATAAAACTGTTAAAATAAATATTATATTTACGACTAAGTACAATTTTTCTTAGTTCTTATGCTTTAGCTTTTTTATTCATTTAAAAAAGTACCTTTTTTTTTATATAGATAATTTGGTTATTAGAATATATGCTATATTTACTTGTCCGTTTTGTAAATATGCTTTTTTACTTATTTTAGTGTCCGTAAATATTTATTATAAATTTTCATAGGAAAAAAACTAAACCAAAAATAAATTTGGACGGAATAATAAATAAATAAATAATCCACCTAAACAACTCTCACTGGACATACATATGGCATTTTCTATTTAACCAGAAAAAAAAAAATTATTTTAACAAATTTATTTAGCACGTCATTAATAAGGCTGAAGAAAATTTGCAGATTTTTTTTTTTTTTTTATTTTTAAATATCCTATATTCTTCCCCAAAATGCCAATCTAAGACAAGTTCAAACTTGCTCGATAAAGTTCTATGCTGAACCGAAAGGGCATCCCCTACTTGTCATTGTAACTAGATAATAGGATCAATTTCATTTTTTTTTCCAATGAATTATTGGTCTAATCTAAGGGCAATTCTACAGTAGGATAAGCTTTTTAACCCCATTGATAGGATAAAAATTCTTGACCATTGGATCAGCTTTTAAACAACCTAGATTAAAAATGTGCACCCGAACTATGTGATTCTTTTACATATGATCACGTCTAAAAGGAGGAAGCCCTCCTTCGTCCAAAAACCTAATTATGATGGTGTTTGCCGGACCGTAAAAAGCTCGCGAGCCGGTGGGAGGACTGGCAGTGAAGGAGTGGCCGTCGATGCGAGATGCAGGCCATTGTGCTGTCGTCATCGTGACATCTCTGCGATTGGACCTCCCGCCATGCCCTCAGCCTCCCCACGCCCTCATCGACGTTGACAACATCTCACCTGTCCATCACAGAGCTCCCCCCCCCCCCCCCAACACAACAAAAAAAATACAGATCTGGCTTTTTTTCTCTCAGATCAGCGTTTTTTTTTTCGTATTAAAATGTACATACACACATACAGATAGATACATACATACATACTAAAATGGGATTAGACCTATTGTTCAAGGACTAAAAATAAAATTAATAGGAGATAATAATAATCGTGTTAAATATGTCTATACACACCGTACACATACATAAAAGGGTATAAACAATAATTTTGATAAGATTAGGAACATCTTGCTGTGACATTGAAATACTTCCCAAAAGGAAAATTAGAGAACTTGTAACAACTAAATATTTATGTACAGAAGAAATGAGACGAGTCTTATTTTACCAAACAGAAAAAAAAAAAATATATATATATATATATATATATATATATAGAGGAAAAGAAAGAGCTTGTGCTCCG
This sequence comes from Ficus carica, assembly GCA_009761775.1. Classification (NCBI taxonomy): domain Eukaryota; kingdom Viridiplantae; phylum Streptophyta; class Magnoliopsida; order Rosales; family Moraceae; genus Ficus; species Ficus carica. The sequence continues at coordinate 16,728,753 of CM019743.1, forward strand.
ACTGTTTGTTTTTCATACACAGCATAAAAAGAACTTTAGCCCCACATTTGGAAGTCCGGGGCAGACAAGCTTAAGGAGAGATTCTCATAGCAAAACTAGACCATCAAAACAATTATATAACCAAAACACCCAAATCCCTATATGAAGGAAAATTCACTCTCCATATGGCATTGCCCATTAGAGAGCCGCACCTCCATCTCAGAGTGTCGGGAAACGGATTCAGTGATTCCAGCATCGGTAGATTGGTTGTGAGTAGCAGCGTCTGTGTTGCAACCTATGGACAGAATCTTAGAGGCGATGATGAATGGATCCATCGCTCCACTTTGTTTCATTTTTACTCTACTTTTCTTTGTCATTAATGTTTCTATCGCAGGCGACACGCAAGCATGTCAACATTCAGGACCCACAATAGATGATTGATCCTCAGGGTGACCGCCACCTCCGAATCCAGCTTTCCCGGTTTGGCGTCTTGATTGACGGGAAGCTTTATCTTGGGCGACAACATCTTAACTTCCTCCGTTGTATATATGAAAATCTTCCCCACCATATTGCAGAACTCACTGCAACAGCAGACAAAATTTTACAGGATGCTCAGGAACAATGAAGAAGTGCAATTGCACACACAAGTCGAAAATATGACTAATCCTCTAAAAGGGTCTTCGATCATGAGAAAGAGAAAGACGCAACATACATCCTAATATCACAAAGAAATTTCCAAAACTTGGTGAACTTTTTTCTCAAGTAGTGCTAAGAACACCAACTCTAACCCCAACTTTTTGAGTACCAACTCACGTGTCATTGTTCATTGGTAGATGTAATCAATTAATGTCGTAATACTTTTAACACTTATCAATGAAAAAACGACAACTCTTATGCTACAAAAGTTGGTACTCAAAAGTTGGGATTATAGTTGGTATCCTTAGCATTTTTCTTCTCTTAGAGGTAACCAGAAATCTGAAAAATGATATGGTTATTTGGACCGACCAAATAATAGATGATTCAGATTAATACACTTGAAAATGGACCCAAAGAAAAAAGGGAGGAAAAAAAAGAAAAAGAAATCGTTAAAATACCACCACCTTCCTTGACCACCTTAAATATGATGCTTTTCAAGGTAGAACCCACTTATGAACTACGTTAAAATGAGATACAACTTCACATGTATGACAATCCATGCTTTAGCATAAACGTAAATGCGCATTTATCAATAATAAGAGAAAGGGGAGAGTCAGTAACATAATCAAATGAAACTTACTTCCACGGGTCATCCCCAACCATCATCATGTCATCCTCGTCGTCGGTGTAGACAACCTGCCATTTCTTAGTAGATCCACAAAGCTCGCCCCCGATGTCAAACATCTCCTCCAGTTTCCTTAGCAGATCCTTGTACCCATCAAATCTTGTTAAATCTACAGCTCTTCCAACTGCAATCCCCTGCATGTGTACCTATGAAAGAAATACAACCTATGAGATATTAAATTCCCGAGAATTTAAATTCGGATGTTTACTTTTGTACCACCTGAAAATAAGGAATTAAGTTCCTTGACAAGGAGAATCTGTCGCCTACCTACTACCTATTGACCTATGGAATTAAATTCCTTCTTGAAAATATGAACTAACAAACCTCTCTACCAAAAAAACCCTTATTGAATATTATATTTTTTCATATTACTATTTCTGTAACTATAGTAATTCTACTTCCAATCCTTCTAATTTCTTAGCAAAGTAAACAGTAGAATATGAATTTAATTCCTCATGTAACTGATTTCTTGATAGAATATTAAACACTTTAATAGAATTCTGAAATTCAATTATGTGCAACTTAATTCCTTTTTGTCAAATTAATTTCCTATTCCTCGGATTCCTGTTTAGTAAACGTGCCCTAAGAAATGAAACCTCATGTATACACCCCAGAGTTGCATTTATTTGGACAGAGAAACCGACATTCTATACAAGCCACGACGACACAAGAATCTCTACAAATCAAGCGGGGCCCAAGTCCAACATATATTCCACATATATGATAGTTTAGAATATCGACATCCATATTCATCTGTCCTAGGATCCTGTGGAGCTAAAGACCTAGCAGAAGCACAGAAAGTACTAAAACTACTTTTAAGAGTCAAAAAATCAAGACCTACCTTTGTGCAACTTCTGATTTGTCTACTTTGCAACTCCTGAGGAGATCTCAGACTTGATTTCTCTGCATCACAACTCACAGAAGGATGATCAGTCGATTGACATTTGATGGCTCAGAGTGCTGATCAGATTCAGCATCCAGGGACGGAACTGATTGAATGTCTCCGATGGTTCCAGACACCGCAACCATGGGTGAAGTGTCTTCTACATTGGAATTGCCAACTAGCTGAATACCAAACAGCCTACAGCCATTCCCAGAGCTCTGCCTCCTTTCTCCAAAATCTTTATTAATAGAAGGTGAGAAAGACTCGATTGCAGCTTCGACTCGATTGGACCAGTACATTGTGTTGCTGGACATGTTCCCACTAAAACCAAGCGGACTGGATTTTGAAGCTGGAGTTAAACTTGGGTGATGGATAGAGTTCTTGTCCACGCTGTGGATCACAATATGAGAATGCTGAAGGAGGTTCCAACGGAGGTTTCCATGTACCTAAATAAATTTTTAATAAAGAATCAACATCACGGCAGAATATGAGAAGAATGGCCAGAGAAAAACAAGCATACCAAGTACAGAAAGATCTGAAGATGGTGACGGTAAAACAGAAGGCCTTGTCCGCTTGCTCCTTTGCATAGGTTGAGAATTTGGGGAGGAGTTGCCACAAGTGGCTCCAGTTCCCATGGGGACACTCTATCAGGTCGCAATATTGATGACAGTTCATCCCATTGAACCTGAAGACAAGGGTAAAAACACTCAGAATAAATTATTCATAAAAAGGCAACATGATTAAACCTATCAATAAACCAAATGTAAACCTATGTTTTAGAAGACACCTTATTCAATGGAGCAGTATAATTTTTTACTTCAATATTCCTCAAAATAAATAATATACATTTTGAGGAAGAGCAGTAAAAGAAATCCAGAGGAATCTAAGGTTGTATTTGATATCGTTTTTGTTTTGAAAATGTTTCTACATGTCTTTTGAGGCAAAAAAATGAAGACGGTTTCGAAATAACGTATATAAATTCTTTGGAAACGGGAATGGAAACAGAAACGAAAGCAAATGATGGTGTGCACGGTTTTTTTAAAACGGAAAATGTTGAAAGTTTTCCCTTTTCCTGTTTTCATTTCTTCCTAGGATTTTTTACTTTTCTTTTTTAATGAGAGAAACTTTCATTCATTAATTAATCAAGTAAAAGGTCAGAATAACAATGCATCCTCCCATAACAAAGGAAAAAACAATGTAAAAAGGAATGAACAATTCAAAGATAATTATGAACACAACACAAAATAAATTTTGAACACTACTTTCTATCTATTTTCCTACCACATCCTTCCAATTTAATATGATCAATTGCAAGGGAATATCCTTGAATGCCTTATCCGTCAAAGCCAATAGTGAAGCTAAAAATTTAGCCTCTCAAAAATATCTGCCACCTCCATCTCCTTTTCCTCAAAGACTCTAGAAGTCCTCTCCATCCATATAACTTAACATGTTTATCAAAACATACCTATACAAAATTCACCTTTCCTTACACTCGAACAAATCTCTGAAAAAACACAACCAAACACAACTTTATTTATTCATATAAGAAATGGGCTCCAACTATTTCTTCGTAAGTGAGGAGAGGTACTTCTTTCGTTTGACCTTTCAGTAGATAACTGATCATTACAAGGAAAAGAGGACAACATCATTCCCACAAAATTACCATTCCTATTTCATACTCGAAATATAATCATTTCAAAACACTCTCAAACGGGGCCTAAACTTTCCTCAAGAACTACAAGTCACCCACTTTCTACAAGTTTTGCGACCATGCCTCCCCACCCACCACATAACTAAACAAAATTCACCTTTCCTTACACTCGAACAAATCTCTCTAAAAACACAACCAAACACAACTTTATTTATTCATATAAGAAATGGGCTCCAACTATTCTTCATAAGTGAGGTGAGGTACTTCTTTCGGTTTGACCTTTCGTTGAAAACTAATCAATTAAAGGAAAAGAGGACAACACTATCCCCAAAAAGTTATCATTCCAATTTTCATACTCAAAACATAATCATTACTGCAGCTAGAAACCACTGTGGTAATATTATAAGAATTGCAAAGCCAAAATCCAGAACGTTTGCAGGCCGACTCTGAAACATTTTAAAAGGAAAAGATACAATCCATATTTGCACCTAAAGCATAACACCCGACGATTTAAAAAAGCCTTTTTTTTTTCCTGCCCTTGAATTCCCTCTGAAAAAGCTTGGCAGATAAACTACTGTCGTAATTCATCTGACTTATTCTTTCATAAGCAAATTGATACAACACTAACCAAAAAAAAAAAGAAAGAGAAACTCAACTTTTATCGATGAACAAATGAAGATATAATCAACTAGGAAACCCTAACCGAGGCAGTATTCCAGAGGCTACACAATTCTACCACGTGTAGGTTATTCACCAAACAATCCCCCCGCCCAACTCTCTGTCATCAGTTCCTAACCTCTATTTTTACTACCAGAATCTCTAACCACTAGTAACTCTGCTAATTAACCAAACAAACTGAATCCTATCATAAACCCAGCCCCCCACCCAAAAAAAAAAAAAAAACACACACACACACACACTCTTGTTCTCTATGTGAGTGCCAGCTGACTGCAGTTGAGTGATGCCATGACTACCTCCTTCCCATTTCAAACACCGCAAAACTATTCTTCCAATAAAAGACAGGAACTGATAAACAACACTAAATACTAATACAAGAAAGCCTCCAATTGCAACTCAGATGGGAAAGTCTGCTCTAGAAATTGTAGAGTATGGCTACTATTGGTGTGTTCAGTGATTTAACATTTGGTGGAACACGTACTACAAGAAATGCAAGGACTTTAAAGGGAAGAAAATGACTAATTTGGTGATTAAGCACCACTACATCTCTCGTTTTCAGGATCAATAACCTTTTATCAGATTAAACAGGCTTAAACTGGCTATTTTTGTAACTTGAGATCAGGCTTTGTCCCTGAGCTTTCCTGCCCGTTTCTATGACATATTAGGGCAGTACGATATCATGCCTTTATAATAAAGGTACTATAAATCATTTTAACCAATTCTCATCATCCAACATCCAACAACATAACAGAATAATCTTCAATTTGATACTAACAAATCCATTCAAACGACTACACAATAGCATGATTAAAAAAATAAAAAAAAATAAAAAAAGGTCTAAAGTTCAAACGACTCTGCTTTTCTTGGACAAGGTCAGAGTAGAATATAAGAACACTGAAGTAGGATGGAAACCTTTAGGGATCGCCACTCAGAATCTGCCCATCCAGATGTTGTTTGTCTCCCACACCAACAATTGTACCACTGAAACTGCAGTGGGAAGAATCAAATACGTGAGGATACATATAATGTTGATAACTTCCTTTGACTTTTTAGAATTATTAAGTCGAACAATTCACCTTCTCTCTGGCACTCCTCTCCCTCAAATCTCATCTTGAATCTCATGCCCACTGAGAGCTTGTGACTGCGAGCCTCAAGGTACTTGTTAACACTAACAAGAAACTCAGACCGACTTGTCCTGATAAAGCATGAAGCAAGTTCAGTAAATAACTTGATGAAGCAACAACTGTACCATTTTTATTTATTTATCGAAGCAAATGAGAACAGTTAAAACTTTACAATACATATCTGGAAAAAGAATTAGAAGAAGGAAACATTAAAATTGGTTGAAATTCATAAACAAAATGAGGAAACAGGTTATTAAACGAATACTGGAGAACATATTAACGCCAGTAGTCAACATCACTCAACAAAACCTTCTAAGTCTTCCTCTTCTTATTTGCTCCATTGCAACTAAAGTTGAGATCTGAAAATGTCTCAATACTATTAGGAAGAGATCTCATTCCAATAAACAATTATAGAACTATCCTAAATCCACAAAGATTTGGCTTATTCTAAAACACTAAAACTGTACCCAAGTCAAAAGCCACTATCTTTTGTTTTCTTGTTTTCTTTTTTTTTTTTTTTTTTTTTTTTCCTTTCTAACATCGTAAATTGGGTCTCCAATATAAGTTTCTGGTCCAATTTACCGAAGCCTAATTCCCAAAAACATTAGATTAGACGACAAAATAAAGACTCAACATTATGGAGCAACTTATCCAGATATTTTTCGGTCTTTTACTGAAGCAGAAAATACAAGACCTTGGCTTGTAGAAGACAGAGAAGAGTGTTCCAGTGGAGATGGCATGAGATGCAGTGGCTAGAACTCCAAGATGCATGCTGTGACTAGAAATAACAGAAGATGGCATGTTGCTTGGCTGTCTCATGAGTCTCCTAACTCCAACACGCAGCTCTCCATTTTCACCTCTGGAAAAAGACTAGTATGTAAACAAAACTGAAAGAATCTAACGTAGTAACAATTATCCTTCTCTTGCACATGAGAGCTGTTGTCTTGAGAAAATGGAACTTACCTTAAAAATATAAATGCATCGCCAGCTACTAATTTTTGGAACTAACAAAACACTCCACCCAGTTGTGAGTAAATGACGTCTAGGTTGCCCTGCAATCAATAGTTTCAAGATCAATAACTTAGAAAATATACGAACTCATCATCATCATTTTAGAAAAGGAAAAGGCATTACGACAATCAAAAACTCATCGATGCAGACAACAGAAAAAAAATACAAAAAACTCCTCCACACAGAAGTTTGGGCAATTGACTTCTTAGGAAAAGAAAACGACAGGAACATGGACTTGACCTCCATATATAGTTCACCGACTTTCCACGACCAGTAAGTGTAACAGTTCCTTGAAAAATAAAATGAAAGATGCTAGTGCCAATCATGACTTGACATCCACCAAAGAAAATGAACCAAACAAAGGTACAAAAGGTGGCACACACCAGAAACTACAAAAACTTAGCATTGAACCTAATGCAAGGGTGACTCAGAATTTTGATATAATTCCCTCGAGGTCCAATGGTACTCAGTAGACAAGTCAACGAAGAATACTAGACCTCGAAATATATGACGAAAGTGCCATTCAGTGCCATGTAAATCAGTTGCAACCAATTCCTGCCATGGGGCTGCTGCGACATATCCTGAAAAGAGAGAGAGAATAATAAAAAGGGTTTTACAAATTTAAAACACAGCATCATACAAACAAGGAGACGAATAGCTAAAACTTGAAAGCTACCAGTGGTGGCAAACAATCATCTGCATGCCTCCGGAGGACAGAGAATCCACCATGGGTGCTGGTGTCAGAAGCAGTGAGGGTCTTGCAAAATGAATGTCCAGTGCACCTCGGAAGTTCTGGGAGAGAAGGATCAGGGCTCGTAACCTCACGTTGCTGCTCCGGGAAATTCAGAGTAATCAAGGTATGATTAAAGCGACAGAATATAAATTGTCAAATAAATAAGACTCGAGTCTCTCTTTCACTCTTATTTCAAGTGGTTCTAGTGTCTAAATGCTCAAAACAAGATCCATGTTGCTTTGTTTTTCCGAACGCATTTTAGGCTTTTACACTATTTAAATATCACAGAACATTTTCAATTTACATTTCGACCAAAAACATTTCCAAACATTCACTTATTTCCAATAAAAAAAATACTAAAAAAACTCCAACGCCAATTGGTGTTCAAACGAGCCCTAAATCAAGTCGCATTTGACTCTGAAACTCATAGAGCTAAAAACGACTTGAAGGAAGAGAAAAGACTCACATCTGGATCAGGTAATAGAGTAATCTGTGCATAAACTTCATCTGTGTCCATTTCCGCCTACACTCCATTAAAAGTAAAACTGAGTAATTATCACATGAAAAAAGCCACCCACTCAAAAAGATTAATCACAGAAGAGCATAGTTAGTGACATGGAAAAAAATACCCGAAGCTGAACATTAACAACTTCACAAAGAATTTTAGATGGTAGATTAAATGAAGGCATTTGCTGCTCTTGCCCCTGATGCATTGATGCTTCCAACTGCATAAAATAAAAATCTATGTTGAAATAAAGGAAACTGGTAGAGTAAATAAAAAAGAACATATACACCAAAAACAAGAGTAAATCTTCAGACCTGAAATAAATCCATAATATCTTTTGAATATAGACTTCAACAATACTTTCTCTTCCAGAATACAATACCAATCTTATTGAATAATTTATGGTTGTAACTTGTAACGCTTCTATAGTTTTTTTTTTTTTTTGGATAACTTCTATAGCAATTTTAAGAAAAACTATTAGAAAGAACACATAGTATCTAAGTAAAACTAGAGGGGTCAGATAATGAAATAAAGCTTAAACGTACTTGTTCCATGTGACCCTGTGGAAAGTAATACACTCGCTCTCTTTCACGAGGAAGGGTGACAAGGGGTCCAGCCATGCATGCCACAATTCTCTGTATAAAGCATCATTAGGCTTCCCTGTGATGAAAATTACGGAGTTAGACTAAACAAAGAGATTCAATATAAAAGCAAAACAGCAGCCTCTGGCTGGTGACATGCCTATATAACAAGCTACGAGCGGAAATCCTTATCTTCATCGTCAGATGTAAGAACATGAAATTTGTAGACAGCATAACACAAATCGAAGAACACCACTAAAGCAGACAAATAACTTGGGGCACACCACAACATCTGGCTACCATACTAATACGCTATATTTAATTACCTACCACAGTAAGTTACCAGAGGACACTAACTTGCCTATATTATTAGTTTTAGTTTATCCGTGTGAGGATTACAAGTACTGAACTTAAACCTGAGGCAGAGTAACAAGTGTTGACAAGTTTGAGCTTGTTAGTAGTTCCCAACTCATCACTTCCCATCATCAGCGAAAAGTTAGAATTTATTAATAACTTCATAGCAAGTTAGAGTACCCTAAGGGCCCATTTGGGGCGCTAGTTCTAGATGTTAAATACCATCTGGATTTCAAAATCTCAACTCTACATCAAAACTTTCCCTCTCTTCCATTTTTAAAAATTCAAAATTTAAAAGTCTATAACTTTCTCATTTCAAATCGAAATGAGATGATTTTATGTCAAAATGCCCGTATCGACGAGACGAATAAGACAATATCTATTTGCATATATTTTTCCGAACAATTTTAAATTTTTGCACTATTTCTATATCACATAACTTTTTTTTTTAATTTTCCCTCCAAACACACATTTCCAACTCAACCTTCAAAACACCATCTCCAGATGTCCCCCAAACGGGCCCTAAAGACTTAGAAATTCCAGCATTCAGTTACTCTGAACCTTCTCTAACTTGCCCTACTGAGTAAACAGTTTGTGCATTTTCAATTTCAAACATACAAGGCTATAAGTCCAATGCTTTCTCTAGCGACTACAATTAGTTTTGAAAACGTCGCAGTATTCCAAAATTAACATTAATCTTTTCTTGATAGTCCAACAAGAAACTTCCTGTTGCCAGAGACGTGAAAAATTTACTTTCCTAAATGTCAAAAGAACGGTGCCTTGAACAGAATTTTCTTCAACAGAAACGCATCATCAACCAAATTAAAGATTCGAAACTCAATCACAAGTCACAACAAACATATGCAAGTATAAAATCTTCACTCAATAAACATCATAAATACACACAAATTACTGTTGCTTAACCAATAATTTCCACCTTATGTATACTTCAACAACAATACACCATATTACACGCAAACAAAAGAACCAAACTCTTTGCAAAAATACGAAAAAACCCCAATGGAAGGACAAACAAAAACCTGGAGGGGCTCCTTTGGAGGCATGATTCGTAGCCGAGAAAGCCATAGCGAAAACCACGCAAAATATATTCACCAAATACTCAAATCTGTTCCAATACCATATGGAAAGCGAATATTAAAACAAGTTGTTTGCATTAATCGAGACAACCATGAACTAACTAGTAACCCATTAATTCTCCCACCAAACTAGACCAAACCCATTAACCAAAACCCATTCAATATCAATGCAAAAGCAACGGCCTCCGAATCGGATCGCTAAAATCATCTCTAGTTACTTTTGTGTCAGTACAATCCGTTTTGTGCCTTACATGCAACCAAAAGAAATTTAAAAAAAAAAAAAAAAAAAAGTTCGCCTTTAGAAGCTCTAACGCCAACTCATGAACAATAAAGAACAAACCTTTTTTTGCCCAATTCAGTAAATAAGCTCTTTCTCCTACTTTTTCTTTCTACAGAGAAACAAAAAATAAATAAATTAAACTAAAAAATAAAAATACCGAAAACACATTTCACATTACGCAGAGGTTTTGATCTTTAAACGATCTGAAACATTTCATCGAAGCTGAATTGACGGAATTTAAAGGGAAAATACCCAATCAAATCCTCGCAAATTCTTTAACTATTCTCCGGATCCCATGAACTAACCACAAAAAAAAAAAAAAAAAAAAAAACCTATCTTTTCCCTAGTCGAGAAAAAAACACATCCTATTTTCTCACCAACCAAACACCACCGGATCGCATAGATTTTCCACCATAAAAACCATGGACTAAAACAACCAACACCAAGCATAAACAGTAAACACCAAAAAAAACACACGGAAATCAAAAACAGAAAGCTCGAGCAATTATCATCATCATTACCGAAGAAAACCGAAGCCAGAAGACGACTGACTGACTGGCTCCAATGAGAGAGAGAGAGAGAGGAAAGACAAATTCGGAATCGGTAAATGGATTTGGGATTTGCCGCGAGAGAGAGGAAAGGAGAGAGAGAGAGAGAGAAATGGGGATTTTTGGATTTGGTTCGGTGTGGGTATGGGAAGGTGAGGATCCGACGACGACGATGATAGGTCGTGTTCGTTTGAAGCCGACACGACCCCTTTTTCTGCCCCTGTTCTTTTTCTTTTTTGTTTTTTCACAAACACACGCTCTCTCTCTCTCTCTCTCTCTCTCTCTAGCATAGACTATAGATAGAGGGAGAGTATGTACTTCTGTTCTATATTTTTGGTTTTTTTTATTTATTCTTATATTATATCCATTATAATAATTTAGTATTTAATTAATGAAATAATAAATTCTTTTTGTCTGTGTCAATTGGGGATAGACTTTGGACCGGCAATTTTTTCCCGACACAAAAGAGAGAGAATGGTGCGTGTTACTCTCTCTCTCTTAATAAACGAATAATTTTTTTTTTTCTAATACGATGAAAAACATTTTTTTTATTCAAACTCTATACACAATCAGCCGTGAAATTATCATTAGGGCCTGTTTGACGGATTCATTTCACTCAAGTGAAATTATATTTTTTTTATCTTTTTTGAAAACTTTTTTTATCTTTTCTGAATAAGTTTTTTATCTTTTCTGAAAAGTCAACAAAAATTATTATTGAAACTAAAATATTTCAACTCAAACTTACACACCCAAGCACCCCCTTAATTTATTAATATTATATTAATATCAAAATAACATGGAGGTACCTGCTAATATAAGTCTACAGTTAATTTTGCATTAACTTCATCACAATGGTGTAGACTGTAGAGTTTGAATCTCTCATTTCAAGTTCAAAACAATTAATAATAATAATATAGAGGACATCACCAACTTTAAAAATAAAATACGAATTTCTTTTTATTCGGATTTAAACTCCACACATTTAGTGAAATCAGGCGTGAAATTACATATAGACTGTTAATATTACCTAAATATCAAAAATATGATACGGAGATATTTGATGGTATAATCTAGAGGTAATTTCACAACTGACTCCACCACAAAAATATAGTATTTGAATCACTTATTTTAAGTTACAACAATAATAATAATAGAGTGGACTTCACCAACTTAAAAAACAATGATTATGAATTTCTTTTATCGGATTCAAACTCTATACATTTTGATAGAGTCATGTGTGAAATTATCGCTAGACTATTTACCTAGATATCAAAAACATGATACAGAGGTAGTTGCTAGTATAATCTTAAGATAATTTCACAACTTACTCCACCACAAAGGTGTAGAGTTTAAATCTCTTATTTTAAGTTTCCAAAAAAAAAGTAATAATAATAACAGTAGTAGTAACGGTAGAGAGGACTTCACAACTAACATAATATTTGAGTTGTTTTTTTTTTTATTGATTAGTCTTTAAACAACTATCAAATAAGTTCAAAATTTAAAAGATTTCATTTTTGAATAAATATGATAACTAATTATCACATAAATTAATATTCAAAAATTAAATTAAAATTAGTATATACTGTTTATATTATATTACTAAAGAAGGCTCAATTTTGATCATCAATCCAAAAAAAAAAAATCCTCGAAAAAGAGTAAAGAAATTCAAAATTTAAACAAAATAAATTTCAAGAGACACTTTCTCCATAAGAGATAGGATCAATAATAATATTTCTATGAAAATAATTAAAATAAACAGTAAGATTTAAAACATTTTAAAATAAATAAATGAAAAATTATTGAGTAAATCTCATGTTTATAAATCATAAATAAAATAATTTACAAGATAAATTTGTTTTTTAATCTAAATATTTAAAATTTTACTACTTACTTTCAATAATTTTTAAAAACAACTATTACTTCTTCTCCCGATTTTTCTATCAATTTTTTTTCACATTTTCTTTTAATTTTGTTCTTATATTGTTTAGAATTGTGAATTTAGTACATACTTGAATATCCTAATATAAATTTAATATATATATTTTTTTAGGAAAATATCCTATATTTGATGATGTCAAAAAGTATATTGTTTATGATTTCAAAAAAAAAAAAAGTATATGTTTATCTCTAAATAAACCCAAATACGAGTGTAATTATGGATTTTTTTTCTTTACTTGGCAACTAAATTTTAAATAAGAAAATACCTTCAAGAAAATAAATTAATAAGGAAAACCAGTCAAAAAAATAAATTAACAAGGGTAATAATAATGTATTAAAATTTAAAAAAATCTACAAAAAAAAAAAAAAAAAAAAAAAGAGAGAGAGAGAAGAGAAGAGAAGAGAAGAGAAGTAGAGAGACAAAGTCAAGAGGTAGAAACAGTGATCCAATGGGCGCCCTGAAATCCCTACAAGTTACCCTTTCTGTCCCATTGTCCACGCGCAAGAAATCCACTTTCCTACTTCTTGCATTATTATAATACAATAAACAAAATAATTCTAATTAAAAAATCATTAATTACTTTAATTAATGTCTTCTCTCTCTATTGGAAGGCTGTCCCTTGTCTCACTGGCAGTCCTATGTTTAGGTGGTTTCTCTTTAATTATTATTTTTGTATCATTTAAGTTTAAAGATAAGATCGTAATAATTAATATTAGGTATGTTTGTGAAATTACCATCTTGTCCTGTCCTTTTCTTTTCCTCAAACGTCGTACATAAGCTAAACGCCTAAACCCAAGATGGGGACTAGGGGTACCCACACGTTCTGAGCATGGTGTCCTGTGACCTGTGGGTTGTGTCCGTGGAGCCCACAGAATTTCATTCCAACCCTTTATTTTTGAAAATATTCAATTTTGGACTTTCTTTTTTCTATTCTATTCTTTTCTTTCCTTTTTTTTCCAACAAATTTATGATAGGAACATATTATTTCCATCATATCTTTAGATATTGTCACTTTAATCCTTTTTTTTTTTTTAATATGATAGAAACTATACTTTCATTCTATCGAAAGGTATTATTATTTTCATCATATCAAATTTTCAATGATTTGGTCAGTGAATATCTGCATTAAAATTTTACAGCATATGATATATAACTGCTTTTATATATGATATTTTAACCATTAAAAAATTAATCTAACAGTTAAATAACAATATTTATCTATGAGTTAAAATACAGTTTTTATCTTAAATTTTTCCTTTTTAAAAAAATATATTAGGATTTAGGATTAATATTTTCTGTGAAATGGATAGTAGCAAGGCCGTCAATTTTGGAAAATTTTAAAGGATGAGATCTCAGGTATTATTTCAAAATGAAAATTTTATATACATACACACGTTCCTTTTATGTAAGTTCATAATATTGGACAGGATTTTTATTTTTTTTTTATATAAAAATTTTAACTAATTTGTATTGTTTTGGTAATCCCGATGCTTAAATTTCTCTTAAACAACACCCTTAAAAAAAATAACTCAGAAATATAAATTACCGTCAATTTTTCACTCATAAGATATTTCAAACCTTTTGCTAAAAAAATAGAGAAATTGTAAAACAATAGTCTTTTAAATAGACATGTTTATGTTTTAACCTTCATATTTAGATTTTTGATCATCTATACTTATTTAGATGGTAAGAAAATTAAAAACTATTATAATTGGGGTTAGAATCCAGAGATCTCGTTTTTAGGGACAACCCAACAGATCATCTCTTGAAATAATGGCCCATTTGGGACGTCATATGGAGTTTGCAAAACACCTTCTAGATATCAAAATCCCAACTCTTTATCAAGTGTTCTCTCTTTTCTATTTTCAAAAATTTCAAACTTTAAAAGTTCACAATTTTTTCATTTCAAATCGAAATAAGATGATTTTATGTCAAAATACTCATATAACGAGTTGAACAAGACAATATACATTCTGTGTATTTTTTCCGAACACATTTTAAATATTTACATTATTTTCTATATCACATAATTTTTAAAGGCTTTTCTCCCAAACATATATTTTCAACCCAACTTTCAAAATATCATATTCAGATGTTCTCCCAACAGGCCCTTAATAAGTTAATAAAAAAAAAAACCACAATTGGTTGGAATCCATTTTAATAGAATTTTTTTTCAATCATATGCATATTTTTATTATTCTCCTGTGTTAAAATATTATAACTCATTAAGGGGGTGTAACAAGACAACTCTATGTACATCACCAAATTGGAGCAAAATAACAAAATGTAACTTTTCTTTGGATCTACTACTATCATGTAAAGCTCAAGTTTTTACTATTTAAAATTTTGGTCTTTCTATTTTATCCTTTGTGGGCATTTTTTAATTTTTTTTCTTTTTTGTGGATGAAATCATTTTATGTTTTTTACTCTTTAGTATAATCATTCTTTATTGATATTCTTTATCTTTTAGGCTGAAAAGTTTTTACTTGTTTTATTTCTTTTTTTTTACTCTTTTTTTTTTCATCTTTTGCTCTTAATTTTTTAAAAAATACTTTTGATTTACTCATTTCATTTAGAAATTTTATATCTACATTCTTTAAAAAAACTTAAAAAAATAATATAAATATATATATAACAAACTAAATCTACGTGTGTGTGTGTGTGTGTGTGAAGCATAAACAAACAACTAGTAATTAAAAATAATCAAAACACAACACAAGATGTTGGAGGATGGATTTTAAAACTTTAAAAATATTAGGGTCCCAGATAATAAAAAATTATCACGGCCTTCAATTCAATTACCAATGAGATTCAAGAATTACCTCAAGGTTTGCAAGTTAACCTCCACATATGAAGATTGTTGGATGATGGTTAATCAAGATCCTTAATGAACACAGTTGCCCTGTCTCTAATCTCGAAACACCAAACTTGAAGATCCTTTAACGAACGACCTACAAAAAAATAAAAATAAAAATTTATCGTTTTTCTCTGCGTCCTATCCGCATTTTTGGTAAAGATGGTACATGCCTCTTATCTCCAATTATGAATATGATTTTGTCAATTCTCTATGCTTACAAATACGAATAAAAAAAAGAAGAACACAAGGCTTAGTCATCAATTTCCTTCTCTGTGATTTTCTAATGTAGTCCGAAACACGCCCGAGTTCATAGTTATTTAGGTAAGTAATCTTCTATTTTATTTTGATTTTGTCCAAAGTAAATTTTGGTTTTTCTCTTTTTAGTTTCAGTCCAATCACGCATATTTTTTTATAAATAAGGTTTTTCTAAAAGTGAAATGAATCGAATTTTGAGATAAATAATTAGGAAGGTAAAACAGAATTTCTCCTCAAGTCAACTATAGATGTCCTATGAGGATAATACATAATATTATATGTCATGGGCAAAAGCTTATTTAACGGAGTAATATCGAAATTACTAATCAAATAGATAAATTAATTTGATAATTATTTATATGCTATCATTTGTGCTTGTATTATATATGTCCATCAAATTATTTTATTAGCTCACAAAAGTTCCCAATAAGCGAATCAGGATAATTTTCAGGCTACAAGATAAGTTGGAAACCGCACGTATCCTTGAAGGATACAGAGGAATTTTGCCAAACTACCCTGAGGTATGTTGAGCACAAGACAAGGGACTGTATATGCAAATTTTAATTTATCGGGAGATTTCGATTATTTAAATCTAAATAAGATCCATGTAATTAACTAATTATTATGAAAATAATCATTAATAGTTATGACTTTAATCAATATTAAATTGGGGATAATTATCTAATAATTTGATATTAATTTTGAAAAGAAAGATATTTATAAAAATATTAATTTTGATAACTTGTTTTCTAAACTTTTAATTTAACAATTTGTCATCTGAGTTTATTAATTTTGTTACAATGTACCCCATATGCAATAATCTTCCGTTAAATTAGTAAAGTCCACGTAGATCTAATTTGATGACGAAAAATTCAATTTTTGAATTTTTTTTTTCATATTTAATACAGACCCTAGTGCGAATCTTTCAATTTTAAACCTTTTAACTAATATAAGATTAAATAAATGGGGATACATAGTAGCAATTTAATAAGTTCACGGAACAAATTGTCAAAATTAAAAATTTAGTGGGCAAGACACTAAAAGAAACAAGTTTGGGGATATCACTGCTTTATAACTGGTATTATATTAAATTAAGTGAAAATTTTTGTGGGGATTGTTGCTCCATGATGAAGTTTTTTCAGGGCGAAAACCCATGTAGATAGGCAATGTTTACAGAACGGAGAAGAGAGAAAAATCTCAAAAAAATCCAAATCCGTTTGGTGAAACGGTTTGAGTTGAAATTTTTAAGTTTGAGCTTGTTAACTTTTAAAAAACTAGTTATAATTTTTGTTGACTTTTCAGAAAAAAAAAAAAAAAAACAAAGACTGAGATGAAAATTTTGAGTTTAAACTCATTAACCAAACGAGGTATAAAACATCTCACACGACCTCTAGAAATAAGACCTTGAGTTCTCATATTATTTTAGACTACTAATTGCCATAGTGAAAATTATTAAACTCTTCTGATCAGTGATTGTTTAAATCAAGATTTTGAAATTGTTTGCTAAATATAAAAATGTAGGTGCCTTAAAATCCAAGTACAAGGCACTCCAGATGGAGTTTGTTGTGACCCTTCTTGAGAAAGGATCAAGTTTAAGTATAATTAAATCCTTATATGTACTTTTTATTGCTTAAACAAGCTTGTATTTAACTTAAAAGTAATTGGATTGTCAATTGAACTTGTAAACAATTTGATTGGACAAGTAAATATCCTTCTTGAGAAAGGGATTTTTGGTTTCGGAGGAATACGGTAAAAAGTGCACATCTATGTAATATTACTCAATCTTTGGGAATTTTGTTTTTTTACAATGTCAAATAAAAAATGATCAACGAGGTATAAAGTCAAACAAATAATTAAGTGGGACAAAAATCCTAAACATGTACACTAATTGGGTTATCCTCATAATTTCCTCAAAACTTTAAAGGTTTGACCTGTAGGCCTAGAACCTCAATCCACCTTGCCCATAATGTCAAGGATTTTTCAATCCGTGAATCCGAACCTTATATATACATATTTAATTTTTTACATATATAAAAATATGTAAATTTAAATTGTTGCCTTGTCAAAAAAGCTCCATCCATTTTTTTCATTGTCTAATCTCCACATGTTTGGATTTCTTTTGAATCTCTTCTTTTTAGTCTTTTCCCCTTCATTCTTCATGATTTTTGTTTCTTATTTGTATTTCTCTTTTCTCTATAAAAACGGATATGGAATCGGCCGTGTTTATTAATGAGTAATCCAATTCGGAAAAAATAATTAAATTCCAATGTTCACCTTTATATCTGTGAATTAAATGATGTGGATCCCACCTAGAAATAGAGAATTAATTTTCTTGATAAGGGAGAACTTGTCTCCCATCTACTACCTACGAAAATAAATTCATTCCCCTAAAAAATAGGAAGTAACTAACTCTATATCAAATATACAACTATTCTTATTTAATTATTTTTTAATTTAAGGATAATTTTGTAACTCAGTAAATATATTCTCAATTCTTTTAATTTTTAGAAAGTAAACAGTATAATATGAATTTAATTTCTCAAATAATAGATTTATTGATAGATTAGTAAACACTTTTATATAATTTTGAAATTTAATTCTTTTTTCATATGAAATTAATTTCTTATATTTAGAATTTCTGGTAAGTAAATGTGCAGAATAAAGTTGTACTCCTTGCTTCCAATAACATCACTTTGATTAATCCTTATATATCTCCTCATGATGCAATGGTGGCCTCCAACACCAACGCCGAGCCACCAAAGTAAAAGAAGACGAGTGCGTAATCTTATATATTTAATGAATTATGTTATAATTAGGTATCTTATTTTAGTTTTTAGAATCTATGAATTGAATTCGTGAATACAATTTGTGTAATCTGATGTTTATAAACTGTATTAGGAGTCTTACGACTTGATAATAGATCGTGTTATTTTTAATTTCAAAGTCACGGATTAAATTACAAATTGATCTCTAATTCATATAATTCGATATGTGAACACCTCTAATATAAGCTTGTGTTTGGAATGAAATTTTGAGGTTAGAGTTGTTTGAGTTTTTAAAAAGTAATTATACTTTTTTATTGATATTTAGAAAAAGGCATAAATCCAGCCGAATATTTTAGTTTGGATCTTTATGTGCACTAGATAAGAATGAAAATTTTAAATTAAAGTTGATTGATTTTTTAAAAATTAGTTAATATTTTAAATTAACTTTTTAAAAAAAGATAAAAATTAGAACGATAATTATAAGTACGGAAGGGATTTTAGCTTCCCTATTGCTAAATGACATTTTTTAATAAGCTTTTAAAAAGTAGTTAAAATGTCATTTTTTTTTCTAAAATAGTTAATAAATTTTCTTATATAGTCAATCAGTGATTGACCACATGATAAAGTTAATTTAGTCAATCAGTGATTGATAAGTCAATTACTGATTAATTATAATGTAGATCATCAAATTTCATAATCAATTACTGATTGACCATTCAATCACAATTTTATTAGTCAATAATTGATTAACTAAATATGAAAAAATGAAAAATGACCATTTTGCTAAATAAAAAAGATACATAATCCATTAGATTATGTGATTAAAAAAAGCTATCTAACTTAATTTTCTACTTCAGAAGAGAGAGTTAAACAAGGCTAAATTTTTTAGGAAAAATATCTGAATAACATAAATTTAAAGATCATTACACTAATATGATATAAAAAGTCAACATTAGACTAATATATACAAAATCAACATAAATTAGATTTTATCTAATTTATGTTATGTTGATTAATAATAAAGAATTTATATAATATTAGTCAATAATTAATAAATAAAAAAAATAATTGGTTAAATAATTTTCTCATTTTTTTAATAATTCAAATGACTCCGTCAAATGGACGTGAACCTCGGTCCTCTAGTGAAAAGGTGGAGAGTCCTTTTGAGCGTTAAAATCCATCTACTTTCCTCATTTTCTTTGGACTTCGAACAAGAAAAATAAAGAAAATTCCAAATACTGGCGCCTTGGCTTTCAAATTAAGCACACACCAACATTCATAGAGAGAGAGAGAGGAGAGAAAAGAGAGAGAGAGAGAGTGTGTGAAAGAGAACTGAGCTCTTCCACCATTGCCATTCACTCACCGGAGAAGCAGGAGAAGATGATAGTTCGGACTCCGCCGCCATCAAAGCGACCTCGAGCCGCCGCATCCGCCGTGGAGACCGGAGCTTCCGACAGCCCCCCGACGGCGACCGCCTCCGACCGACCTCTCGTTATCTACGAGGATCCTACCTCCGCGGTCCCTCGGCAGCGAGACTCCTCCTCCTCCGACCACCAGATGCTCTGCACCTACCAGTGTCGCCAATTGGTTTCTGCAATTCTTTTCCTCTTTTTCTCTCGATTTGATTCATCTGTTCCGATTCTTCAATTTTAAGTCTGACTCCATTTCCTGGTTCTTCTTCTAGGTCAAATCGGATTTTCTCGACGCCTTGAGCAGCGCGGAGAAGGAGGCTCGCGATTCTCAGTCCAGATTCGAGGCATTGAGCGAGAAATTCTCCAAAATCGGTTCGTTTTCGTAACGCAGTTTGTGTTTTTGGTTTGTTGATTGGTTTTGCTTAAGCATGTTTTTTGAGGTCAAATTTGCTATATGCTTAACTTGGTGGCAAACTTCCCACCAAGTATAGCCAATGTCAAAATTTGGCATTTGATTTCTATTGGTTGGTGTTTTAACTTTTTCGTCTAATCACTACAGTTTTGTTAGTTACGATTGCAAAGCTTAATGATGATGATTATAGGTAGATATAGTGTTAGGAATAGCATTATGTGTTGGAGCACAAAAATGAAATATGTTATTTTTCACACTTTTTTGTAAAAAAATATGTCACTGACATGACTATATACATTGGAGATGGTCTTACCAGTCATATTGTGGTGCTACATACATACATAGATTCCGGAAACATGAAAGAAGAAAGAAGATCATACTACAGTGTAACATGTATAAAATAACGACTTTAAAAATGTGTAACAACAAAAATAAATGCTTTGTTACACCTTATCAAAGTTATTTTTATTAGGAATGAATACCCTATTACACCTAATTGCTATATGTTGATAGGAGGAAGGAGGACCGAAAGACAGATGACATTTAAATTTCTATCGGTTAAGCACTTCCATGAAAAGTTGGTTGGTTCTTGTTACAAAGTTAATTTTGCTTGGTTGGGGTGTGTGCGTGTGATTATAATTTTTAATTCTATGCTTGATAATGGATTATTATTTGAATTTTTGTGGGTGTTACCTGAAATACCCATGTGGCCTCTTGATATAATTGCTGCTTAAGAATTACTCGTTTTAGGAAGTTGTTTTTTTGTTTGTCTGTGAATTGGTTTAAATAAGTTTTAATGTCCTAATTCAATCTTAAATGTTGCAGAAGCTGAGAGGAAGAAGTATCTTGATCAATTCTTATATACAGAGCAAGAGCTTGCAGCTGCAAAAGGACGTGAACGAGCACTCCAAGAGCAGCTTTTAAAGGAGGTCAATGATTCTCAGGAACGCTATAGGAAGCAACTACAGTCACACAGAGAACTTGAGGTAGTCTTTTTACCAACCTGTTTCATTGAACAATAATTAATTACTTTATGATGCTTAAGTCATTTCATTGACAACTAACATCTATGGATCTAATAGTCTGATATATTGAAGTAGCGTGAGTTCCTTGAGAAATTTTGTTAGAGAATTGTTTGTCTGTACTTGAAGTATGTTTTGATTGCATTTTTGTTTATTTTACTAGAGACACTGGAGTGATCGATTTTACATTGTATATCGATGCATTTAATTGTAACTTCTTTTATCCTATTTCTTTCTTTCTTTATCTGGATTGTAGGTAAAGCTCCAAAGTGAAATGAACCTCCGCATGAAAGCAGAGTCTTTTGCTGCTTCAGCTGAAGAGGAAGGAGGTGTTTTGAAACGAAAACAGAGCCAATTTTCTGAAAGTAGAGAAAGGGAGAAAAAACGTCTCAATAGTGAGCTTGAACAGCTAAAAAGAGACTCAAAGCTTTCAGTTACTAGAATAAGTGCCGATGTGAGCAGATTAAGTTTTTAGTGCCTTTTCTTTTGTGCTGGAAATATGTGGTTTTACTTTAGTTGTCTGTATCATACCATGTGTTAGTTAACTTATGTAGTCTTTCCTTTGAAGCTTGAACGGATGGAGTACAAAGCTAAAAATGCAGAGAAAGAATCAGAGCTACTAAAGGAGCATCTAGAAGATTCACAGAAGCAACTTAAGGAGGTCTGTCTCTCATATTTATATGAATCAGGCTCTTATCTACAATACAACTTTTCATTTCTTTTGTATTTTTCTCCACATATTTGTTACCTCTATAAGTTAGTTGATTTTTAAATCTCTTTCAGTTTGCTAAACGCAACGCATACTAGGGCTTGTCATAAGGATGTTAACAGATCAGGGGAGCAAGAATGATGTAGTTGATGATGATAGTTTCTATTAAACGAAATGAGAAACAGGAAATTGAGGTAGAGTGAAAAGGATAAGATACATGGAGAGATATTTAGAGAGGGAATTGTACTAAAAACCAAAAAGAAGTTTAAGAAAAAAAGAAGCACAAGGGGTCTTAAATTGATTGGTTGAATATTTGTGGTTCTGATCTTATATATGTTATATGAGGATAGGTAGTACATAAGCTGCTGTTGTTAATATGAGAATAGGCAGTTCACATGTTGCAAATGTTTTAATGTTATCTCTATCTTGATTCTATCTGTCTCCCTATTTTTTCTATCCTTTTCTATTCCCCTATCTTCTTTTCCTTTCTTAATATCGTTCTTATCCTATTCATACATCCAAAATCTTCTTTTTAGCGTTATATCTATTTGTTCTAATTTTGTATCATTTTAGTTGTAGACTAATAAAATCATCACATTTCTTTTCCCAGTGTTTGCACCTGAAGAGTGAACTAGAGAAGAAATTGTCAAGTTTCACATTTGAAGAAGTTAGTCCTTCGGATAGTCAAATTTTGGTTAAACATCTGCAAGAAGAGCTTAGGAACTATGTAAGTTTGTTGCATATTTCTACCCGTTTGTAGTTGGCCTCTTGTGCTGTCAATATGTGATGATTACCACTATGTAAAGCTATTGGCATTCAAATATTTAAATTTTTGCTCTCGTATGCGTTGTTTATAGTTATACTACATATCACTTGATCATTTTCAAGTTATCTTTTCATATTTCAGTAGTAAAATCTAGTATCCCTGCAGTAGCATTTATGATATTTCTGATGCATTAGCTGATTTAAGTTGAATGTTGATTCTGTGGGTTTTTATTTTAATTTTATTTTTTCTGGGGTGGCAGTTGTTTGTCGTCAGAAGTTTTGAGGCTGTCCTGCCTTGAATTTGTCTTTTAAAATCCCAAATTCAGCTTTACTTGTTTAGGGGTATTCCTTTTCCTATTATTATTCTTGGTTAGATGTATATTTGCAACAGAGGTTTAACAATGTTGATCCCATTTTATGTTGTTTAATCACATCTTTCTTTTATTGGTTAATTACCAGGAGGCTGAAGTGGCAGAAGCTAGGAGGTTGAAATCATCTCATGAAAACATCGAGTTGTTGAAGGAAAAACTATTGGAAGAAAAAGGTCGTAAGGAGAGGGCAGAGTCAGACCTGTCTAAATTACAAGAGATTCAGCTTAGTATGAAGAAGTTGGAGGACGAATTGTCATCTTGGAAGTTGGTGACTAAAGACATTCCTGGAGTGTCATGTTCTGAGGACCTACCTGTCAAGTTTGCAGCTTTACAGAAGTAAGCATGTAGTTTTAACTTTTATAAATAACAGTAGTATGAGACCAAATTTCGTGTTTTGTGGTTCAAACTGAATACATATTATGATATCAACAACACGCAGACTTGCTGTTTTTTTTTTTTGGTGGAATTTGGCTGTAATCACAAAGTGTTTTAAGGAGTTTCCCTTATCTTTGATCACAGTTTGTTAGTGTTTGTACTCACCAACGTGTGACGTGTCCTGTTATTTTTAGTTCTTTTGCCAATGATGAAAAAGACTAGTTATTTGCAGCCTTCAGATTTGGCTTGGGAGGCATAATTGTTGTTGTAGTTTGGTCATTTCTTATGCTTGTTCTCTTCAGTTTTTCGGTTTCTTTTTTCTTCACTCTTTGTGCTCGTGCACATCCTGTCCTCCTTGCCATGCTTTTCATGATTCTTTTTGTATTACTGAAGTATTGTTTCCTTTCCCAAGAAGAAAAAAGGAAATTAAACCTTAGTTTATTGGTTTTATTTGTCTGTTCATTTGTTGCTTTTATCATCCTTCATCAGTAAAATTTTCACCTTGATGCAGAGAGGTTATTGATGGCACAATGAAGGTCGGTGAAGTGAATGCCCGCTTGAAGCAATTGGAGGTGGCTTTAGATTATGCTCAAATAAATAAACGAAATGCTGAAGCTGAGGCTACTTTGGCCAAAGAGAAGGCAGAAGCATTAAAATCTGAGGTTAAGCAGATTCAGATGACGGTAAAATCCTCATTCTTGAGTTAGTTATTTATAAGAGAGAAGAAGTTTCATGTTAATTGATTATTGTAGTATATAGGTAGATGGGGACACCTTAAGAAGGGATTATGTTAAAAGGTGATTTGATTTTCAATTTCAATATAGCTAACCGTGTTCTATCGTTGTATGACCATGAGACTTCCTGGATTTAATCAACTTTATCCATTAAGCATATGAAAACAACCATCTTATGGCTGCATTTGGACTTTTTGTTTAAATAGTCATGGAAAATGCTGTTTATCTAACGCATTGCTTTTATGCACAATTTTTAGAGCTTTTAGTTTATTTATTATTTTAATTTTTAAGGGATTCATAGTTATATGCTTGATGTTTTGATTTACTGAGCTACCATTTTCCTTTTAATTTTTTGCTAATAATTTACAGAGATAATTGGTCATACAAAAACATGGAATAGTGACATCCTTCTTCTTCTTCTTCTTTGTTCTCCCCCCCCCCCCCCCTTTTTTTTTTTTTGAAAATTGTTCTTTTTCCTTGTGTTTTTATGGTTTTTTCCTTTTTTTATTTTGTTTTGTGGTGGGGATATATGATCTGGAATCCGAATTCCTTACTATTATATCCATTCATAAATTTATCCTCTTATTTATGGAAAACAAATGGGAAATTTGCAGCTTTCCATGGTTACTGATGAAAGAGATAACTTGAGAAATATTGTTAACGAGTTGAAGAAATCCAACAGTGGTGTAGCAGGGAACCAAGAAGCAAGTGGAACTGGAGTAGTTATTCAGGTCTGGGAATTTTTTCCTCTTCTAACACAATTTTAATGCATGTGACTTCTCCTAAGGCGCTTTCTATGGCCATTTTGTTTGCGTCTGCAGGAGCTTGAATCATCTATTGCAAAGAAAGAATGCTATATTAAAGAATTGGAGACTAGTTTAAGCGAACAAAAGGAAGCCGCTAATCGTCAATACGGGGAAGTAAACTTACTAAATGAGAGGTTAAACAATGAAGCGAGAAAAATAAAATCATTGGAGAGGGAGAACGATAGGCTACGTTCAGAGATCTCTTTATTGGAGTCCAAGGTAGGTCCCAATAATATCTTGAGAATTATGCATATTATCATTTTTCTTGGTGCAGCTACAATCGATATTTACAAGAAAGCTCTAGGTTTTTTTCTTGCTTTCCTGTCATCGTTATCTTTTCTCTAAGCAAGGTGAATTTGTTAGTGTTCCCAAATCTTTGAAGTTGATCTTACTGTGATTTGCAAAGCCGATTTAACTTTTTTCATCAACGAAATTGTTATTTGGTGTCATGTAACGTATAGTTTGATGTGGCTGGTTAGAAGAGAATAGATAAAAAGTAATAAAATAAAGCGAGAAGAAACATTTGATCTAGTCCCAAGTATATGCCAATAATGCCTTGGTATCAATATGAAGACTTGGTGATTTATTATATAGAAAAGAAGAAATGAGACTCCGCAATTGGTGTTCGCCAATCTATTCTTCTGGGTGGTTGAATTATCCTCTTTCCTTTGATTTACTAGTTGGGTGGTATAGTTTAATTCTGACGTTTACTTAGGATGATTGGATGTATGTCATCTTTCTCTACCTCTATCTTGTTTCCTGCCTCCCAAGTAAAGAGATGTTAGGTTTCCTTGGCTATTTTTGGTTAACGTTCGAGTTAAATTAAATCCCTGCTCTTTTATTCTATGTCCTCTCTTGATGTATTAACCATTTGTATTGAAAATCAATTGATTTGATACAAAGGCTCACTTTCTTTTGTAATCTTTCTTCTTGCCTACTAATAATATATTTTATGTCTGTTTATTTTCTTGCCAAAGCTGGGTCATGGTGATTATTCTGCTGCAAATACAAAAGTCTTGCGTATGGTAAATACTTTGGGAGTTGATAACGATGCAAAACAAACTATAGAGGCATTAAGATCTGAGCTACAAAAGACAAAAGAGAAGTTACAAGCCCTTGAAGAATTGAAAAGTCAGTCAGGTATAAGCATTGTTCCTTGAATGGAATAATCTTAATGATTTCCTGATCTTTTTCCTTTCTAAGTGACATTTCTTGGAAATTACAATAGAACGTTAATATGGTATGCCTGATTTATGCTTTCGGATTTCTAAGAATGTTCAATCTTGCCTAGTCAGTTTGCACTTTAAACTTGCGTACGAAATAATTGTTGTTTCTTATACCCAAAAATAAAAAAATAAAAAAAATTTAAGTCTGATAAACTTTACAGGTGACTCTGGTAAACTGGTCGATTCCTACATTTCTGGGAAGATAACTCAGTTGAAAGAACAAATTGCAACATTAGAAAAACGTGAAGAAAGGTTTCTTTTTGACAGAGAATTATGCTTATTGTCTTTTCACTCATTTCTATATACTAGTAAGCATATGACATTTCATATTGACCGAACTCTGAACATTTGAATTTTCCCATTCGACAGATATAAGACAGTCTTTGCTGATAGAATTTCGGTGTTCAGGAGGGCATGTTGTGAACTTTTCGGTTACAAGGTAATATATGTTGCTAGTTGTGTTCCCTTCCCCTCCTTTTGGTGCTCTGTTCTTTTATGCATGTATCTAGAAGTTGAGAAAACTTGATCATAATGTGATAGCCTGACATTTTTAGATGAAAGATTTTACATAAAGGACTAATTCTGTCGCCATTGAGTTGAGTTGTGATTGTGTGTCTAATTTACCTGTGATTCAATGTAGGCCAATTTATTTCGTCATTTTTGTTTCTATTCGGTGCCCCCTTTCGTTTTCATTCCCTGCACATATTAGAATGCTTCTGCCAGTTACTCCAATTCATAATAATTGTATGTATTTAGATATTGATTGAATACATCTAAACGTGGTGTCCTTGGATACATGCACAAATATTGAAAATCTTGATATTGTCAATTAATTTAGCTTTTGGTCAGATTGTAATGGACGAGCAGCAGCGGCCTAATGGAATTCCAGTAACACGGTTTACCCTCCAATCCATTTATGCGCAAAGCGATGACGAGAAGCTTGAATTTGAATATGAATCTGGGAATACAAATATTCTGGTAAGATGTTCAGCTTTGGTCACATGGTAGGATTTCAACTTTCAAGTGTCATAATAGAAAATTCTATTCAGAATTTTTTCCGCATATATAGGTGTAACAAATTTATAGTATTGGTGGATGTCAACTTCTATCATTGTATTTCCAATTTATATTGAGACAAATTAGATTATGAGCTTTAAACCATTTTTTACAAATTTGATTATGAGCTTTAAACCATTTGTTTTTACCCGACAGGCAAACAGTTATAGCTCTCAACGCGAGATATCACAACAGGTAATTTTTATTACTTTTGTTTTCATTTCATTCAGGGCTGGTAAGGATTTGGGTTATCATTTTACTTCAGTTTCTGGCCTACATTTATACCGGTACATTAAGAATCCTTGCCAGGACCATAAAAGATGTGCAAGATGTTGGATTGTTTGTTTTCTGATATGATGTTGAAACCAATTATTTCTGCTTCTTAACTTATCATTTCTAAGTTTCGCATATCAGCGTGCTATAGATCCTTCAACTAAATGCAAAAGTTGTCTTTATAGTTAAATTTTATTTGCCTAAGCCTCAAGTACTTATACTGGTCGGGAAGAATTTTCGTGCCACTTTAATTCAGTTCTCCACAAATGATGTGGTCGATCAATCTAGTGTCCTA
This sequence comes from Ficus carica, assembly GCA_009761775.1. Lineage (NCBI taxonomy): Eukaryota > Viridiplantae > Streptophyta > Magnoliopsida > Rosales > Moraceae > Ficus > Ficus carica. The sequence goes on from CM019743.1 coordinate 16,756,770, forward strand.
AGTTATTTTAATTTCCATAACGCCCTATAATTATCATTATTAATATTTTCTAGAATTGCTTGCAACTGCTTCATATTTTAGCTCGGTTATCTATGCTTTCCGATGTTGATGCAACTCATTTAATGGCTGCATCTTGCAGGTTGAGATATTTATTCGGAAGTTAAATTCGATTCCAGCTTTCACTGCTAACTTGACAGTCGAGTCTTTCAACCGGAGAACCCTGTCCTAAACTGGTTCTACCTACGTTGATTTGGCATCAACGTGATTACATCTTTGAAATCCCAAGTAGTCTAAGATGTTGGATTGTTATGCTGCTGGGTTTCCAAATGTGACATGGGTTCGTAGCAATTAGTAATTTTACCTGTGAACCCATTTATCCGCGGGAACCCGTCTGGTTGTAAAGGGTTATGGATGGGACAGGTTTAGAGCTCTCGACCCTATTACCCGTTTACCTGCCCCATTTCGGGTTAGGGGGCAGGGATGGATGCTTGTTTTGGCTCCTTATCATGGCTTCTTGAACTTTTGTGAGTTTTTATGTGGCTGGTTTGCTTTCAAAATAGGAAGAGAAAAAAGTTCTATGGTAGGTATTTGTGTAAACATTAGGTAGATAATATATTTATCAAGTAAAATGATGGTAATTGACGGGTATTTATCTTTCCCCTCTTTGCCAACCCACTTTCCTGACGGAGCGAAAAACACTGGACTGTTAGAACAGGCCATTTTCGTGGTGTAAGGCACCTGTGAAGGCTGCCATGCAACGAGTCATCGTGAAGTTGCAACCACCGTGCAAAGCTATCGCGACGATCTTTAAAAAACAAGGAGGCGAGCCCCAGACGGAATGACACTTTTTTTAAGGTAACCGGTTGCAATGTTACTGCAAGGTGTGATTTTGGCATTAAAGTTTTTCAGAAATCTGTGGTTTTTAAGTTAATTTGAAATTCGATCTTGTTAGAACTATTTTCAAGAGTAAAGACGTTTTTCTACAAATTCCCATTCCGGAATCAGGGTCACTGCTCTATATGAGGATTATTTTCACCCAAAAAGAGGGTAATCCATCCTTTAACCCTCTTCTCAAGAAAATTCAAAAAATACCCTGAGTTTTTGCCAAATACAATGTTGGTCCTGGTATTTTTGATAATCTAGAAAGTACCCCTGAGTTTTTAAACCATCTGAAATTTGACCCTTAAGTTTTTAAAGAGTTAGAAAATAGCCCTGTAATTGGTAAAATGGTTAAAAACGTCATAAACACTTTTCTTAATAATCAATATTTAAGCAGTATCTTCAATATTAGTAAACTAAAAACTAAATTCAAAGAAAAGAAATTAATAAAGGAATTCTATAATTTTTTTTTTCTCCAAATCTATTTATCCATCGTTTTCTAAGCTGTTCGGCTATCATAAGAAAGGGCAACCAAGGACAATCCACTTTGTTTAATTTTATCATAATTGATTCTTATTAGTAATTTTTAAATATTAATAACTAAGGACAAGGTGTTTCAAAAACTTTAACCAATTAAATGGTAAATTTTTTTAACTCTCTTAAAAAATTAAAGGATAATTTGAGATAGTCAGGGATTAGCTTACGAGTTATAAAAAACACAATGACAAACGTTGTATTTAGTGAAAAATCAAGAGGTTCTTATTTGATTTTCTCCTCTCTTCTCTCTCTCTCTCTCTCTCATGGCTCTGTTATAAATTTTGCTGTTGAAAGAAAAACATGAGGTGCTCCTTCAACGACCTAAGCTACCCAAACTCTTCTAGTCCTTAGGAAGTGGACTCTCATTCAATATGGTCTTTAGTTTATGGTTTTAAAAAATCCAATTCCATTCAAGTTTCTTTCCTAGGAAAAAAAAATATGTATATACACACACACACACACACACACACACACTAGATTCTTTGCTTAATTGAACTTAAAACACCATTATCATCTCATTATGTCATAACATTGTCTTTCTGAGGGACAAAAAATAAAAAAACAAAAAGGTGGGTGGACAATGGTTTCGTTCACTTACTCACCTAAGCAAGTATGATGCACAAGGGGGCCAACCCAATATTATTCAGCAACATGTTGATGAAAAATAAGACTTTCATAGACATGAAATTGTAGTCATATTGGAGGTACTGCAAATAGAGGTCTAGGTCTAGCACCCACACCAAGACATGTTCAAGACATGTCTCATTAGGTAAGGACACATGATTGGATAAAATACAATTAAACAATCTCCACTTGGGCCCAAAAAAAAAAAAAAAAAAAAAAATCTCTACATTTGAATCTCTTTTGGGATTAAATGGTCATTCTTATCCTTTCTTTTTGACTTCATTGTGATGGGTATTCATTGTGTTTTATACATTTTTCATCTAGTTGTTGGAAATTGCTCTAGCCTATGACGTAACCCTTAAAAGAAGAAAGCATATTAGGAATGTGCATCTAAAGATGGAATTTGATGTCATAAAAAAAAAAAAATCATAAAATCATAACGAGCCTATTTGGATAATGGATTTGAGCCACGATCTCAATTTCGAACTTGAAATCTAATCTAGATGGTTGTTTGAGAGAGGGGGAAAAAAGAAAGAAAGAAGAAAAATCCGAATTAGATTCGAACAACGTGAGTACAAACTCCAAACTCATTTTCTGAACTGGACATGTAATAGCAAATGAGATTAGATGAATGATTCATTTGGCAGAGATTTTACCTTTTTTATTTAGTCAGTAGAAAAAAAGAAAAAAAAAACTGTGATTTTTCAGTAAATGTTTGAAAAACTAATTTTGAAAGAGCTTTTCAATTTAAAATTACTTTAAAGTTTTTTAATAAGGGATGCAAATATTTAAATAAAGTTTACAATGACTGTAAAGTTTTCTAATAAATAATAAAATGTTTAAATAAAGTTTAGAATGTTTACAAAGTCTCATTTAGAATTTTTTTTTTCCGGAAATCATATAAGAAGCTCTTCTGAAAACTAGAAAGTCTTCTAATATCATACAAATACTTTTAAAAACATCTTTTAGATTAGGAAAATAAAAAACAACCTATAGAAAACTTTGCCAAACATGCGTGAAGGTTTCCTCAACCATTTTTACAGCCAACTTTTTATGTCCTTGGGGCCTCAGAAGTACATTTTGGAACCTAAAAGTTGGCATCTAGTTTTTAGTGTTTTTCTTTTTGTAGGAACTGATTTAAGCTTTCTGACTTGCTTACGTAGATATGAATATTAAAATGACCCATTAGTTTAAAAGAGGAAACATGTCATGATGCTTAAGGAGACCAGTTCTCATCTTTTTAGTTGCTGACACAAACCATACGTCAGTACTTGCCTAACCCCTTGATGAGTCGAGGCCAATTTTGCCACACGATACTTTTTTACATAATCTAAAACCATGTTACCAATAGTATTCTGTTGAGTTACCATTGATAACCCGCGGAATGTGAATTGAAAGAGTGAAAATTTTACATAATCTAAAACCAAGTAAGCTAAACTACATGACGAAGATTTTTTTCCTAGAAGTTTATCACGATAATGAATCTAGATTGTAATATACTTATCGTCGTTTAGCCATGTCTAATGTTATGAGCATCAAGATGAGGTAGTAACACAAATGGGGACAATATTAAAAGTATAGCGGTAATTTTACATTTGACTTTATCATAACATACATAATTTGAATATCCTAATCCTTAAATTAATAAATAAATAAATAAATAATGACAAAAGGGCACAAAAAATGAAATTTGGTCTACGGATTCCGGATTATTGAAGTAGACTAACCATACATAGTTAGTCTTTTCCTCATTGAAAACCTTATTAAAGTGGGTCTTGGTCTTTAAGTTCAAAACTTGAGAGGATATTTTGATTAATTTAGTAGGTACCGATATGAGCCTAGTGTTTTTTTCTTTATAAATAGATATTTGAGTGCTAATTATTCCTTAAACATAGTTTGGTGATCTTAAGTTAAGAATTGTCATAATTTCTATGATAAGATTTGTAGATGAGACAGATTGGGATAAGGGGGAGACGATTGAGTTGGGATGATAAAATATCGTTATCTTCATTTTTGCTTCTATGAACTACATAAGCTAGAAAATTATTTTAAGGGGGGGTATTGTGAAAAAAAAAAAAAAAAAAAAAAGACTTTTATGAGACAAACATGGTTATAAATTCCAATTATTAAGAGGGGGTACGACCGTACGAGTAGAATAGGAGGCCAATCGCAATGTACTAAAAGTTAGTTATAAAATTTAAAAGAAAAATACTGTGATGTAGCCTCGTTTATATATCTTATTGATAGAGTTTCATCTAAGATTATTCAAATTTTATCTTATGGATAAGATATTGAGGATGTATAATAGTTAAAATAATCACGGATGCATAGGATTGCGAAAAAAAAAAAAAAAACTCCCTGCTTGTTCATCTTCGTCGGCTAGGAGGGGGGGACTGGTGGCCCGGTGATGAGCCTCTCTAATCTCAACCCTAGCGACGAGTCCGCCGGCCCTTGACCTGCAGAAACCCTATGATGTATAATAGTTTCATCTTTGCATTTTTTTCGGTGGGGTGCTCGGAGGGGATGAAGAAATTCGAAAGTTTAGCAACAAAAAAAAAAAAAAAAAGGAACAACAACAAATCTGCTGCTTCCCATCTCAACTAAAAAACTCCATCTCACCGTTCATCTCAAATGGAGATCCATTAAAAACCATTAGATGAGTAACTATAGGTAGTGTCTCTAAAAGAGACTCTACCTAAGACTTTCCCAATTTAAGATCTCAAAAGTTGAGTGGGGGCACAAGTAAATTTTTTTCTCATTATATAGGGGTACAAACTGAATTTTTTTAAAAATTACAAGAAAATAAAGGGAAGTACCTTATGAATCGAACGAAATAAAGGGAAGATGGTGCAATAGCTTGTGTGTCGTTTTATCTTTTAGTTTATTGTCTTAATGTGCTTTGTCGTTTAGCTTTGTGCTTATTTTCTTGTTAGGTTGATGAGTTTGCCAACGACATGCGTTTTGGTTCTTGTTTGTAAAATGTTGTGTCATTAGGTTTTGGGTTTAAAACTCTGAGAGGTAGGCCTGAGAACTTTGGCTTGCATTTTCTAATTTGTGATTTCTAGAGTTTGAGCTCCCTTTCAGAGAGAACTTCCCTAACGACGATCATCGCCTCTGTTTTATTTATTTATTTATTTATTTATTTTATCTTCGTTCGTCGTCTCTATCATTAGAAGAAACCTCATTTATTGAATTCTCGAACGGAAAAACCTAATGTAAGAAAAATCCGTCAAACAAAAAAAAAAAAAAAAAAAAAAGTGCATGATCTCTTAGCTAAACACTATTAAACAATGAATAATATATTCAGCAGATTAATAATGTCTTTGATTACTTAATCTTGAATAAAATCTAGCACTGAATACCAGCATAAATCATAACGAGCACTTGACTATTTTCGTAACTTGAATACCTTTATGCTTCAAACTTGATTATTTTCGTAAAGTAAAAGATTTGTAATTGCAAACAAGTTTTCCCTACAACACTCCTATTTTTCGTTGCTAAATCTCTATGGCTATGGCGTTTTCCCGACGCGTTGCTAACGAATAGATTTCGTTATTTTGATTTATTTTACCAACGAATATTTTCCTTGGGCCAAAGGCTAGTTTTCTAGTTGTGATATAATTATATAACTCTGAAAGCTTATAGAAATTTAGTCTAATTCGTTTCATCAATTTGTATTACGCTTCAATTACATGAGACTAATCTCATGGTAGCTTTGAGTTCGACAAACTGAAATTAAAGAAATGTTATTAATGTTAAAAGACTTTAAACTCATTTAGTGGCTTATTAAAGACTTTAAACTCATTTAGACCTGTAAAAGTTCTTTTAAAAATCTGATATCAAACACTAAAAAATATTATAACTTTTGCTTTATTTATTTATTTTTTCCCTTCTATTTACTGAAAGCAAAAACTGTCAAACAGATCCATAATAGTAGTGGATATATCATACAGTCAAATTTCAAAGTTACATGATTATAAAAAGCCATAGTAAAAGTTCTACACAATTTGTTTTACTTGAATTGAAAGTCAATTGTGGGCAACATGAAAAGCACAATACAAAGTGGTGGTATAACCTAAAAGTGACGTGGATATTTCTAGGCAATGGCCAATAAATTAGGAAGTCTCATTATAAAAATATATAATGGTGTTGAGAATGGTATGGTGGTCACAATGCTTAGACCTAGCTAGCTAGCGTGTGAAGTTGTCTCATCCAAACAAAGAAAAAGTAGGAAAAGCAAAAAAAAAAAAAAAAAAAAAAAAACAACAAAACAAAAAGAATTTCATTGATCTAATAATTAACGAGCACAGAATTTGTCAAAGCATATGGCTAGTATTATATATTATTATTTTAAAAAGCACGTAGAAAAATGAAGAAAAGTGGCCGTAAAGATGTATAAAGTCTAATTCCCATTTACAATAATATTAAAAGGGCTTTAAACAAAATAATAATAATAATAATAAAATTGTGAAAATTGTGAAATCAACCCTTTAATAAATATGTTTAGGTTTTTAACCTCTATATTTATCTAATTAGAGATTAAAAAAAAAAAAAAAAACTGAAACTACTATAGCCGAGATAATAAAAGTATTTAGCATTGATGTCCTCAAGCTTGTCACCCTTTGGAGACTTGCCCCAAACTTGTAATTTTAAAAATTTGGCATTGAACTTTCTATATTACAATGTACCTCATTTATTTAATTTTACATCTAATTGAAGATTTAAATTTGGAAGATTTGCGTTAGTGTTTGTATGAGATTTGAAAATTTTAGGTCAGAAGTGGGGTTTTTCGTCTTCACATAAAGTATATGTGGGCTTTTCGTGAATAATTTAATGAAAAATTAAGTTATAAGGGATGCATTGCAACAATTAGCAAGTTCAGGGATAACTTGTCAAAATTAAAAATTTAGGTAAGTTGTCAAAATATGACAAGCTTAGGAGCATTAATGTTAAATACTCAGTTTATCCATATATAAATAAATTTTTTGAGGGGACAATCCTATAATTCATTCCAAAAACTTTATTAATAGTAATACCAAATGTAGCTTGACTATAATTTCATACTTAACTGCATTATTTGTTATAGAGTATACTCTAAATCCTCTCATTCTGAAATTTATATTTAAAAAAAAAAAAGTTAATGGTCAGCGCCCCACAAACCATCCATTTCAAACTAGTTTGCCATAAAATAACCCAAACATGGACTTTATGATGAGCCTTGGAAATTTTTCTTCAATAGAGATAAAGATGATTATAGAGATTGAAAGATTTTCTAAAGTTATTATTATTATTATTATTTTCCGTCAATATTGATACAACAATGAGCCATGCCATTGAAATTAATCATGAAAATTTCTTTTGGAATAAATAATTCTCTAATGTGATCAATGGATGGCAAGACAAATCAAATGGATTCCTATAAGCTACCACTTTATATAAAAAGTTCGAAAAAGAAAATTACAAAAGAGTTCTAGAGAAGAAAAAAAGAAAATTGGATAAGGCTTACAAATTTGACATAAATTAAATTGAAATATATAAATTGGTTGAAGCTTTCGAGGTTAAAGATGGGGTCCTAATGTGGTGTCATATATCATTATACAAGTTTATCGTAATTTTTATAATTTTAGCATTTAGAGTTCACACATTTATCATTTAAATATACAAGTCATAGTACTCTCTTAAAAATTTAAAGTTCTATCATAATTTCATACAACTGCAATGTTCAAAATTAACAAATCCAACATAAAATATCCAATTTATAATATTCCCGATATGATGTCACGAATTCTTCTCCTAGCACTAAAAAAAAAAAAAAAAAAAAAAAAAAACCACATTAAAGCTCTAAGATAACAAAATCCAATGAGAAAAATCCATCAGAGTCAAAAGGGTGCATCCTAGTTGACAAATTTTGGATTAAGGGTAATAAATTAATCTAATCCCACTTAGTTGACAAATTTAGTGGTCACAAATATGACACCTACTACCAAAAATCTGGCAAAACCGACCACTAATTGTCTAAATTTTATTGGCTTTAGTTGAATCTTCTCAAGAAAGAAGGAAAGCATGGGAATAGAGTGGAAAAAGAATCACCCTTCAAGGATAGGACAGTGCCAAAAAAAGAAAAAGAAAAGGTATATCTATATATATAATAAATATATGTGTATATGATATATGTATATGCATTGTATGCCCACCTACCAACTTCGTCCCAGGGCCCTTTTGACCTTATCAGAAAATCATTCCCATATTGGTTGGGTTTGATTTTGAAACGATAGTTTTGATGCTTTGAATGAAACTCTATGGTTCAAAATAGTCTCCCCTCTTTTTGTTCATGAGGTTGCGTCTAAGTTCAACCAATTTCCTACTTAATATATATACATGTGTGTGTGTGTGTGTGTGTGTGTGTGTGTGTGTGTGTTGACTTGATGTGTACATGCACAGGGGAACCACAACAAAAGTCGGCAAATTAATGACACAAAAAATTTGGCCCATTTTGCTTTACACATTAAACAATAATAAGTACAATATATATTACACCCCACCATTACACGATCATGATGACCCAATTAGAAGAAAAAAGTCCACAATAGCTTAAAAATGAATTACTAGTGTGTGTGTGTGTTTATATATATATATATATATACACACACACAAATATATATATATATATATATGTGTGTGTGGTGTAGGTATATATTGCGCTTATTAGCACACAGTGTGATGCTATAGACCATCAATTGATTATAATCCATAGAAATTGGTTAATTTGAGAGGTGTTTATTGATCAATCTTGATTTTTCTAAAAGGTTCTTTGAATATACCGTTTTGTTTGCACATATAGTTTAACTCCAATTAAACTGTATTTTTTTAGTTGAATTTTTTTTTCCTGAAAAATCAATAAAATTTAGAACTAGTTTTTAAAAGGTCAACCAACTCCAACTTAAAATTTTTTTACTCCAACTAACGATCCAAACAGATGTATAACAATCTAAGGATAGTTTCAATATTCTTTCCATCGAAAACCTGGACAAGATTTTCTGTTATAGTACAATTACGTTTCCAACATTATTCCTTTACTGTGTTCAATGTTTGGCTAGAAATTTAAAGGTTTAAAAATTGTCGCTTGAGTTGTACATGACTTTTTAACAAGGAAACTAATTATACCTTCAAAAAAATAAAAAATAAAAAATAAACAAGGAAACTAAGTCTTTGTTTGGTAAGTTAGTTGGAGATGAAATTTTTAAGTTAGAGTTGATTTACTTTTCAAAAACTAGTTATAAATTTTGTTGATTTTTCAGAAAAAGATCAAAATTCAGATAAAAAATACAGTTTAGTTGGAGTTAAACTTGAATACCAAATGGAAGCTAATTATAAGATTAAAATCCAACGGTGTTTATGAAGTGAATATAACAACATCGTTCAACGAATTCTTTCACGGTATCTAACCTTAATATGATCTCACGGTATCTAACCTTATACGATCGTGGTATCAATGACCTTATATAAGACTCTTATTTGATGTGGTACTCCCACAGTAACATCTCCCCGTTTAACAAATAAATTTAAAGTAGAAGTTAATTTAGTTAATAAAAATATTAAGGACACTAACTGTAATATTAATTTTTGAATACTAACCTATATGACATGCGAATTGTTATTTTTTTTATTGGTAAGTGTTTAAAGAATTACTACATTAATTAATTGTATACACTAATGAAAATATAACAACTTATTACCACATGAGTTGATACTCAAAAATTGGGATTAGAATTTGTGTCCCTAACATTAATATACTAAGGAGGGATTTTACAATGAAATACCCCATTTTATGCACTATTAATATCAAATGTGTGATTTGAATATAATGGTTCTTATAAAGCGGATGTAACTGTTCCAATAATATACTGTTGAATTTAAATATTACAATTGCGATACATAACTTTAAAGTCTATAAAATTATTGATTGCGATCGTAGGTAGTAAATGAATTAACAGTAGAAGTTAATTCAACGTCATATTTATAAAACAAGAACTTTTAATTAACAAGAGGGATTTAATAATAAAATACACAATTTTAGGGGCTATCAATCTCAACTGTACGATTTGAATTGGATTGTTCTTATAAAGTAGATGTAACTACTCCAAAATTTTTTTTACCCCATCCAGTCTCGTATAATATGCACCGTTAAATTTAAAGTTTTATAAAATTATCGTGATCGTAAATTGACTGTAGAAGTTAATTTAGTTACTACGCATGATCATATGATCATATATATATATATATATATATGTAGCAAAGTGGGTGCAACTCATAGGCATTGGATATGCACTACTAAGACAACTTCCCACCAAAGTAAACTCTATTTAGTTCTCTCATGAGGACAATAGAAAATGGTTGTAGACCACTTTTGATTTTTTTTTTTTTTTTGGGCTAAGAATTAACCACAAGAAAAGCAACACCATTTGGAGTGGCTTTTGAGTCCCATGAAATGCTCTGGTCCATCGAAATCCACGCACAAAAGGATCATAGAGAGCCAGCTGCGGATCTAGATTGACGTTGAGAAATATAATTTTTCTCACCACCATATATCCAAATATATAATATATATATATATATATGGCCAACTTCCACATAAGTATTAGTCAAGAGCACTATTTGCAAAAAGTATCCTAGGGGTATACTTGAGAATGACAGCTAACAAAACACAGCATTTCATTACGTAGAATTAGCACTTAAGACTTGAGTATATATATTATAGTCAATATCAAATCTAGTATACATATTTCTAAAAAATCTATGACATATTTTGTGTATAGGAAAAATCTTTATTTGAATGATATAGGACAAATCTTCTTCATATTTTTGTGGCTGAGTTTGTAATATATATATATATATATATATATATATATTAATAAAGAGCAAGTGTTTAACATGATAGGAACCTTTTCTTTCAAAAATTATCATGTTCCTTAAAGGACTTTCAATGAAAAGCATTTCCATTGCGAAAAATACGTTGTTTTAGACTAAAGTTTTTTGTTTGACAAATTTATCACGTTCCTAAAAGTACTTCACACATGAAAAGCACTTTCCACCGTGAAAAATAGTTGTTTTTTTTTTTTTAATATTTATTTACCACAAAAGTGATAAGAATACATTATAATTCTTTATGTCGGTACTCATATATATATATATACACACACAAATAAAAGAAGAGCATAGATACAAACATATATTTTGTTACTTAAAGTGTATAGTAGAGACTAAAATTGCGCGATATAGATTCTTTTTATATTATCATTATGAATTATGCATTTTTTTTAGAAAATTGACTCTTATTGAAGATAAACCCTAACGTCTATAGTAGTGGAAAAACTCGCAACTAATGCTGTCTTTTTAAGTGGAGTGCTAATCAAATGTTGTGATCCTAGTTAGCTAGGTAAGCTAGCTGGTTTATCATTTCACAATTCAGCAAAACATGAATAATAGAGAGAGAATATTGGAGGGGAAACTTGATTTATGATCATATATTATATATATATATATATATATATATATATAGGTTTTGACTTGTGTTTTCGTGGGAGAAAAGAGGTGCCACGCTACAAGTAAATACGTGGCAATTAGTGATTGGATGATGTTGGAAACTCCCGCCATTTCTGGGGCTAACAGGATTATAACATCTGTTTTTAGGGGATCCACTTAGGATCCAAATGTTTTGTCTCCACTTTGTCTCCCACTTTTGAATATTTGCTTTTGTCATTAAAAAAAATTAAAAAATTTAATTTGTCTTATAAAATTAAAAATGATGATAATAAAAAAATAATGATATTAATAATAATAACAAGCTTTCCTTGTACTTGAAGATCAAAGCATAGAAACCCCCCAACCTCTCGAGCTGTCATTTATATAGGGAACGTAATTGGAGCATTTGACTTCACCACCGACCAACCAATACGGTACTGCCATTTGGCTATATTTTATTTGTCAATGTAGAATTGACTTACAAAAATTTAGGGCATATTTAGTAATGGAATCTATGTAATTAGAAAGGAAAATCATTCAGATCTTTTGTTCAAGTTTTGACGTCGTTTCTACTCTAACCAAGTCACTTTCATGAATAGCATCTGAATTATACATCATGTCTACATGTTGATATCTGATTTTTAATTTTACAAATTATAATCCCATGAATTTTTTTATTGTTATATAAACAGTCTCTATGTCAATATTCTATAAACAAAACAAAAAAACTTAATGGAAATTAAACACGTTGATGCGAGCTTTAATTAAGGCTCAAATCGTAATTAAATGTTTTTAGGAAGGAAACTGTACCTCCAAAATATCTCTGAAGATTTTAAATATCTTTTTATAACAATATAGTTTATTTCCAAAATATCTCGGTAGTACAATTTCCCTCCAAAAAATGATTAATTACAATTTTATCTATATATGCCGCTATAATTAGAACATGCTCAATTTTTATCTTATTTTTTTTTACAAAATAATGACAGAGAGATTGTTGGCATAATAGTCGAAAGTTCAGAAGAGTATGACGTACAAAATAAAAAATCACGGGCAATTATAAGACAATGGTGTATAATTTAAGGGTAATTTATATAAATACCTAGAAAATTTAAGATGCTTTTTAAACCAATCACCATAGATTTTCTTTTTTTTTTTGGTGGAAACAAAAAAAAAAACCAATCACCGTAGAGTTGACTTAAACAAACTTAGGACGTGTTTGTAATGGAATATAAGTAATAAGAAAAATGATCCAGATCTTCTGTTTAATTTTGATGTCTTGAATTGTGTTAAACTACTCATTTATATTAGGGTAATTTCATTTTAGCACTTGTGGAAAAAATATTATTAAAATTGACATCACTTTTGTTTCCTTTCATTCCTAGCACTGTCACGTCATCACCATCAATTAAGATGGATGTAAAAAGTCAAAAATACCCTCAGGCAAGCCTAATTTTTTTTTTTTTTAACTTTCCCGCCTAGCCCCCCACCCATTTTGAAACCCAAATCTTCATATAATATCTTAACTTGATTAAAACTATTTTCACTATTTAGAGAGAGAAACTTCCATCTAGAGAGAGAAACTTCATTTAGAGAGAGAAACTCTCACCATCGGAAAAAAAAAAATTTAACACTTCCATTTAACCAAAAAAATTAACAAAATCTAACATTTTTGGTCATTTTTTAGTAAATTTCATTCTTGTTATGATCACCCAGTCATAACAGTTATGACCTATGTCTAATTTTTTTTAATTTAAAAATCTAATATTTTTGACCCTTTTCCAGTAAAGGTCATTCTTGTTATGATCACCCGGTCATAACAGTTATGACTTATGTCTAATTTTTTTTTTAAATATAACATTTTTGGCCATTTTTGAGTAAAGGTCATTCATGTTATGACCACTCGGTTATAACAGTTATGACCTATGTCTAAAAAGTTTTATTTTTTAAAAAATCTAACATTTTTGGTCATTTTTGAGTAAAGGTCATAATAGTTATGACCTATGTCTAAATTTTTTTTTAAAAAAAAAAATCTAACATTTTTGGCCATTTTCCAGTAAAGGTAATTCATGTTATGACCACCCAGTCATAATAGTTATGACCTATGTTTAAAATTTTTTTTTTTATAAAAAAAATCTAACATTTTTGGTCATTTTTGAGTAAAGGTCATAACAGTTATGACCACCCGTCATAACAATTATGACTTATGTCTAAAAAAAATTTTTAAAAAAAAATCTAACATTTTTGGCCATTCACACAGACAAAAATAAGGTCATTAAAAAAATTACCACTCGGTCAATATGTAAATGACCAACCCCTGTAAATGACACCAACAATAATAATATTTAATATAGTATAAAAATTTATATAAACAATATATTAATTTTCCTCTCAAAATCGAAATACCCAATTAACAAACATTTAGTTTATGTCACAAAAATCAAATAAAAATACAAAAATTATAATTTTTATGCAATTTTTTTTTTTCAGAAATCAACTAGTAATACAGATTCCTCCTTATTTTTCTTCGACCATTTCTCGGGCGCCCTTCTTTTTTCTCTGGTTCTGGTTTTTGAGGATTTTTCTCCACCGATGGCCTTTTCTCTACCGAAGCCAGTAGCCGAACATTCCTCTTTTCGGGAGTAATGTTTTTCTCCGCCAACTTCTTGGGTTTGGATATGGGAGACTCAAGAAATTTCAATTGGTTTTGGATGGTTTAAGAATATTCTCCAGCTATTACAGAGTTCGAAAAAGCTTTATAGAGGGCGTTGATGGTGGTTTCCGATAGTTTCCGAGTGATTTTTAGAGTGGTTTCC